>VWYO01001213.1:20001-35073 GCA_013400275.1 Rhadina sibilatrix
AAAAAAAAAAAGAGAAAGGTTAGTCTCATGGACTTGTGTCAAGAATTAAGTTTCTCTGCCATGGACACTTGGGAGAGCTCCTGTTACCAAACACATGTACAGTATTACTGCAGCTCCACAGCACAGGAACCAGCTCAGAGTGTGGAACGAAGAGGGGCCTGAGAGTCTCATCAGCATCCGGAAGAGTCAGGCCAGGAACAAGCCCTCTGGAATATCCCCTATTCCTGCCTCAGCTTTGCTCATCCAGAGTCAAATCCAGGGTTGCTGCTCCTTTGATATCTGAGATGGACGTTGTTACATATTATTAGCAGGTTTCACCTAATTTGTTTTTACAATGGGCTGCAAAATAAGAAGAGCAGAACAATATTGGCAGCCATCATTTTGCATATTATCAGTACCTCTGAGCATTGACAGACATCATTTTGCTTTTGTGTTTCCAATACCTTTGATGCCTGTAGCTTGTATGACATTTTAGCTGTATCAATATAAATATTTGCCAGTCATGAAGGGCTTTTATATATTGAAGTACATTACATGTCAAGAATTGCACTGTATGATGTGAAAAATACAAATTCTGTCAGAAATCTATGTGTAGACTGAATCTTACAGGCTAAATGATGTGGGAGAACAATGGTCTTAAACTGCAAAATCAACTTGAATTTTTGGCTTTTGTTCAGGTTGTTGATGTCACTATTAACATGACATAGGACCTAATCCTTCCTCTTGTGAGCAGCCAGTTGGAGTCCTATTGTCCTGACTCTGTGCATCCTAAAATTTGCATTTGTAGCAAACAGTTTTGAAAAATCCTTCTTTTGGATTGATTGCTTTTACTCTTTACTCTTCTTCTGTGCTTTCTATACTAATAGAAAAATTATTACATTTTAAAAACAGAGAAAGAGGAAAGAAAGAGAAGAACTTTCAACTGCAGAGGTTGGACACTGCATAGAGCAATAGAAGGATAGTAAATGTGCCTTGTTGGTGGAGACTTTTAAAAATATGTAAGTCTTTTTTCTGGTATATCCTGGACTTTATCCTCAGTTTCATTCTTACAAAATGCCTGAAGTCCCCAGGCTAACATCGGTCTTAGATCCTCATCTCATATTTATTTTCTGTTTCCCAGGGACCATTTAGCTCAGCAAAAGGCAGATTCTTTTACCACCTTTTGCAGCCTGACTGACACTGAATGGCCATGTGGGATTTGCAGAGGCAGTGTCCCTATGGTGTTTTTTTTAAGTTTAAAGGCATTCAGCCACAGTCTGCTCTTGAAGGAGTGGACGCTGTGCAGAGGTGAAGATTTCTGTGCTGCAGCAAGAGACGTCAGTGAATAAAAAAGATCAGTAACAGCAGAGCAGCCCTTCACCGCCTCTCCTCAGCCGCGTTCCCTTCCCATCTGAAGGCTCGGCTTTGTGAATAGAGTTAACAGCTTTCCTGGAAAACTGGCCCATGACATTATTTCCTTGTGAACTCCATCCACCTGTCATGTTAGGGCTTGGTGCAACGCCAGGGCTGACAGGAAATAATAGGCAGCAGGATGCTGGTGTGTGTCGATGGCCCTGACCCTCCCATTCCTGAACATGAATAAGCCTCGGGCTCCCCGGGCGTCAGAACCTCGGGCTCCCGGGCCCTGGGACGAGCCTGGCTGGGAGGCACAGCCACTAAAACAACAGCGGGCCGGCAGAGCTGCGGCCCCGAGCGCCGTGGGGAGCGATGGTGTCACATTCTCACTGCCCGCTGCTCTTTGTTCTCTCCCCTGCGCCCTCGCTGCGCGGCGGAGAGAAATCTGCTGCTTCACACATGAACAAGGACAAAGCAGCCTCCAGTGAATGGGCTGAGATCCCCCCGAGCAGATTTATTTCCCTGGAACCCATTGGGTGTGGTATGGATCATCATCTCTGTTGCCATTTCAGCTTTGCCTCTATATAGATCATTTCATTCTTTACCTACCAACTGATGGTGCTTCAAAGAACAACCTCTGCTAGCATACAAGCAAAGGACTTTTTTCACTCTGGATTGCAAAATGAGCTAGTAAAGAGACATCCTGATCTCTTAACCATTTCTCTATAAACAGTTTTCTTAAGAAAGTCTAATGACTGGGTCTGGAAAAAAATTGTTTCCTAATCTGGAGCAAAAGTGGTACAGCAGAAGTTTAATGAAATGGTGTCACCCCTTTCCCTTTTTTTCCCCAAAGGAAAAACTGCTGAAGTGAATAATATAACTCTTGTGAAAGATCATAGAGATGGTCAAGTTATTGCTAATGTTTAAGCTCTTGCAAAATGAGCAACTAAATGTATATAGAACCAACACCTCTTTAGTCTTTTATAAGAAAAACCCCAACAACTTAGAGAAGAAGCTGCTCTTCCCTTGGCAAAACTTTTCAGTTCCTCCATCAGCTGGGCCATGATAGGTGCTGTACCTCAGCTGCCACCAGCTTAAAGTATTGTAAAAGACACGAGCCATTGGTGTGAGCACAGCACTCACACCACAGTCACTGCTTTGCTTGTGTCCTCTGTGTGCTGGCATCAGTGGGGCTTTTCTGAGCAGCCACCTCTTCCTCACTGCAGCATGGGCTGCTCCATGCCAAGCAGGACTAGTCTGCTAACTACAGACACAGACAACTGCAGTTGGTCTGTAAAGTGACCAGAAGTGAAAGCATAAAGCCTGGAGCTCAGGATGGGACAGAAAACCCAGGGAGAATCCATGTGCTTGTGTGTGTTTTGCTCACATTCCAGCAAAAGCAGGGATGAGTGTTGCAGAGGAGGACTGAGGCACGTTGGCAACCAGCCTGGGGAGGCTTCTCTTCCCTGGCTGTGTGAAAGGCTTTGTTTTCCTCTGCACAAAGCAGAGGACAGCCAGGAGCTCTGGGCTCTGCACCAAGCATTGCCAAACACCCCAGAGCATCAGCTGCATCACAGCGTGGAGGGGCTGATGCACTTCTGGCAGTGGCTTTGTGGCACTGCAGAGGAACTGGCCATTAGATCATTTCCCATGGGGCACCAACCAGTCACCAGTCAGATGGCATCAACTTTCACTCTGCTCTTTGGTCAGAATGGTCAATAAAAACCATTCCCCTGGTGGTGGTAAAACCAAATGTGCTTCTGTGGAAGAAATACTACTCAACAGCCTTTGAAATACAACAGGCTCCTTCCAGTCAGAGCTACCAAATTTAAAAGTGACTCCAGAACTGACCATTACTGAACAGCAGGACTGCACAGGAGCTGGCAGCCAGACATTTCCCTGCCTGGAAAGTCCTGTTCCACAACTGCCCTGGCTCCCAGCACTTCTCCAAAACTTTGCTGTGTTTTTACAGGACCCAGATATCTTAACCCACTTGCTTTTCGTGTATTTTCTGTGTTCCCAGCCACTGCTGAGCCCACCTTTGTTACAGGCCCTGCAGCTCTGAGCATCCCCTGTCTCTCAGAGTGATGGTGACCAGAGCTGCCTCCCCCAGCCCTTTGCACGGCACCGAGGTCCTGGCAGCCGAGAAGGGACACAAATTTGGGATATTTTTGAGCGCCATCTACTGGAGTTCTGTCTGCTTTCTAATTTGCACAGTTGTAGTGTTTCTATTCACACATCGATTCAATAATTCAGTACTCTGCGTTCAGATGTAGGAAGGATTTAAAATTGCAAAGAATGAGAAAGGAAGACTTCAGCACCCTGGTGCTCCCTCAGCCTCACAATAAGCACTTAGTTGTGCTCCTATGGTTCTGGTAATCTTTAATTTCCTAGGGTGACAGATGCATTCCAAGTGCTACAACTACAGCTGGTCAGAAACTCACTCAAGGGAATAGTCTTCCACTGGAAAATGATGATCTTATTAAGTCAAAACATTTCACAGAAATGTAAATTTTATTGCTTATTCATTTTTACAGGAAGTTGTAATCATTGGATTACCACATTTGATTTGCAACTGCATTGTATTTAAAAATCAGAAAGAACAGGATAACATGAGAGATTTTCATGTTGCTGAAATGAAATATGCACAAATATGAAAGCTGTGTACCTAAATCCATGCAAAGATAAACTCCTGAGGCTGCTTTGCATCCTTATTTGGGAAGGTAACAAAATGAGAACAACCTTGGAGTTTTTCGTGCAATGAAATTCCAGACTGTGAAGAGCTCTGATCCCCGATTTTTATTTCTCTACCCTGTTTTGTTTTGAGAGAAAATAGCCTGACTTGGGAAATTCTTTCTCTCCATTTCTGTCCCACTGCTGATACCTTGCTAAACCCGAATTCTGCCGACGCACTCAGTTCAGCAAGACTGTTGGCAGTTCCAGCTTCCTGTAGCAAAGGCAAACCTTTTGTACTTTCTCCCTTTGGGCAGTTTTCTTTTATTCCCAGTAACAGGAGTGTGTGAGGCCTTTCCAGCTGGGAAATGCACGTCGCAGGCGGCAGGGCCAAAGCTACAAAGGGAGAGGAGCCTCGGTGCGAGTTACGACACCGACATCTGGCAGATAGATTTGACGTCTCTGTCACCTCCTCTGCTGGACAATGCTCTTATCCCCAGAGTGAAGCCTTTGTTAAAGGCTGGAACTCTGAAAATGTGACTGGCATCAGCTCTGCAGAGCACTTGGGGAGCCTCTCATCCGTGCAGATCTGTCTTTGAAAGAAGGAAATGCTGCACTGGTCTCCGCAGCTTCATGTCGTCAATGAACGTTAGGTTTCGGGGAGCCAGCAGAAATCTGCAGTGTGGTCACAGGGCAGCAGACATCCAGTTGGGCTGAGGAATGATTTGGAGAGACTGAAGCAGAGGTGTGCTTGGGGGAGGAGCTGCAGTCACAGCTTGCTCTCCAAATAACTTGCAGAAAGTGGCCAGTTTTGCCCAGGAGTTAGAGGGCTGCTCTTCAGACTCCAGCCCTGTTAGTCCCTCGATGCTGGCACACCCCCTGTGGGGGATGGCTGTTATTTGCACCTCATTCAGCCACTCTTTTTAGCTGCTTTTGGATGAGCTTTGTGCAGAGGGATCATTTCATCACAGGGACAAGTCTGAGCAGGAGCCGTGTGAAGGACACTTCGCAAAGTGACTTCACTTCCTTCCAGGCCCAAAAGTGGTGGTGGGAGGGTTGTTCTGCAGGTATGACAGTGACTGGGGGTTTGTGTTCAGTTTCTAGGTCTTCCAGTCTTTGTGGGGTGTGTGGAACACAGCCCAGGTGGTGGGTTTTGATCTGCCTTGCTGGTGAGTCTGTTCATTGAGGTGGGCAGAGCCCTTCTGCATCCCCTGCACATCACAGACAGAAGGAGCAGCAGTGCAAATCATATTAAGTAGGCTAATTAGATTTTTCTTTTTTTTTTTTTTCCAGCAAGGTTTAAATCCATCTTGAAACAACGTTTTCCCTTTGGGCTAGTGCAGCAGTTCAGCTGAACACAAGAGATGCTATCAAGCAATTTTTTGGCATGGAAGAGATTAAGCACCGTGAAGTCAGAACCAAAAGCTTGCAGTTCATAGCATGAAATTACATTCCTGACCATGTGGATTATGTCATGGTCAGACCCACAGCCAGCTGACAACTGCTTTGGGAAGTTTTGTATTAAAGTCCTGTCAAGCATTACAAGTGTCCCAAAGTGCTGATGGAATGAGAGATTAGAGAGGGGTCTGTAGCAGAGCTGGCAGCTGCTGCTGAGGGCCTTCAGGTGTAGAGAGACACCCCAGGCTCCCCAGGAAGGAAGGATGAGTGCTAAAGCATCAGCTCATTTATAAGGTTTATTTATAAGGGTCATTTGTAAATGAACATGAACACAGTGGCCTCCTCCCCTGTGATCACTGAGCAACCTCGATGCCAGAAAGGGAAAAAACAAAAGGCTGTGGGGTTTTGTTGTTGGGGTGGGTTTTTTATGATTTTTTTTTTGGTTTTGTTTTTTTTTTTGTTTGTTTGTTTGTGGTTTTTTGTTTGTTTTTGTTTTTGGTTTTTGGTTTTCGTTTTTTGTTTTTTTGGCGTTTTTTGTTTTTGGGGGGTTTTTTGTGTGTTTTTTTGTTTGTTTGGTTTTTTGTTTGGTTTTTTTGTTTGTTTTTTGGGGTTTTTTTTTTGGTTGTTGTTTGGTTTGGTTTGGTTTTTTTGTTTGTTGTTTTGTTTGTTTGTTTGTTTGTTATTGGTTTTGGTTTTTTGGGGATTTGTTTGGGTTTTTTTTTTGAATGGAAATAGTGATTGTGGGCCCAAGAAGAGAACTCAGCTCCCCTCTCTGTTTGCTCTTTCTTGTGGAGACTGGTAAAAAAAGTCTTCATGTTTTAATAGCATCTCTTAAATACTGGTGTATTTCCATCATCTTTTTTGATTTATGAAGCATAAATAGGCAACTTTCTCATGCATGGGCTATGTTTATATAACACAGTCTTACCATATGATGTTGGAACATTTTGGGGGTGTTTGTCAAATACAGGTTTGTGGCTCAGATTTCTGGATTACTTAAAAATTTCCAAGATGGTCTTATTAGCTACACTTTCCATGAGACACTTTTCCCTAATTGACTAAATTAATTTAGTTTGATTTAATTATTTTTACAGACAATATTTGATTTTTTGTTTGTTTTTCACATCTGTTCACTTAAACATTAATATGTTTAATTGTGCATATAAGCAATCATCCCATCATGCCTTACTCTTAACTAAAGTAGATGATCTATAAATATTAATTCTCCAAATTTAGAAATGTGCTCTGAGCAACATACCTAGAAAATTGTATAATATAAAGAAACTACAGCACTTACTTTATTCTTAATGCACCAAATGGCATCTTTGTCTCACTGGTGATAATAACCCAACCTTCAGATTTCCATAAACTCAGGACTGTACCCACAGTTGTTTAAGTGTTGACAACTACTTTTTAATTTTAAAAGGATTTTCATCTTCTTGAAAAACCTTATGGAACTGAGAAAAGGAATTTATACCTATTCTCTAAATCAAAACAGAAAACAGAATCTGTCACAGGATCTTTCCATGCTTTCTATAGGTCATGCCCAAAGAACATAAGGAAAGAAGGTTCATTTCCACAAGCATGAAATGGAACTGGAGTGTGTTAAACCTACTGAGCGTCGAGGAATTCAACTTTCAGGGTTTTTTCCTTCTGGGGAAAGTAATTTGGTTTGGGGCCACCAATTAAAGCATCAAGAAATCCAGCAGAGCCACAGTCTGATTACAATCTAATCACATTGCAGGGGAACTGCACAGTAATCACAGTTGTCATTGCCACACAAAAGGTTGCTGTGAGCTGTCCATCTTCCTATCACCAACAGGAAACTCAACTTCCATGCTGTTTACAAGCCTCTCTTAGGAGCTCTTGGGCCTAATTCCTAAACAAACTTCCTCAGTAATTGCCAGCAGAATAGCACAGCATGGAGACTGTGTCACTGGAGGTCCATTATTCTTTATATTGCTCTCTCACAGAGCCAGCCCCAGCACCTTCAACACTTCTTTGGTTTGTTCCCAGGCCAGAGGTTCTTGGTAGCATCACAATGAGCTGCAACAGCAGCCTTTCCAAAAACTAGTATCTGTGTGCATCCAAAGAACAGCAGTTGAGCTCAGTGTCAAATCCCCTTTATTCCCTGGCCTACGTATTTGATTTGGAAACCACTGCATACATTTGTTGGGATAAAAGCCACAGAAAGGGCTGGACTTTGGGACTTTCTGCTGTTGGTGTGGATTAAGCAAAGAATCCAGAGGTGGGAAGGGCTGAACTGGGGTGCTGATGCTCTGCTGGACCAAACCAGAGCAAATGCATGTGGTTCCTGAACCAAACCCTGTGCAAATTCTTGTACCTCTGCCCTTCAGTGACAGCTCAAGGGGCCAAGTAGAAAGATGCAATGAGGTGTTTTTCCAAGCACTGTGGTTTGTACAGTGAAGGTTTCACAGCTCTTGGTCTCTCTGATGTATTTTTGCTGCAGGCCAGGGAAGGGATTTGCACACAATGGGAATATTTTTTGTAAGTTAAATCAAAATACACTCTTTTTTCAAGGAAGGTTTGGAGGATGGCCAGATGCATTTTGAAATCCCTGGACCAGAATTAAGCCATTAAAGCAGATACTGCAAGATGTGGAGTTTTTTTACAACAAAGGGAGGGAATGGATCACTTGTTCATTTTGGGCCCTTAGAGTAGTATTTCATTACTCTCTTTCCAAAACAAAAGTGGAACAAATCGATTGCTTAAAGTTGCTTATTCAGGAACATTCCAATAACATCCCACCTTATGCTTTGGTTTCTGTAATAGCTTTTCCCTGAGCTCCTGACAGCAGGCTTCTGCCTTTTGCTGAGTTAACAACCAGTTCTCCAAGGTATTGATTCTGGAGGCTACAAGGCAACTGTAAAAGGGGCCCTGGGTACAAGACACAGCATGCTTGAGTCCTCAGCCAACTGCTGGGTATTTGTCAGTCTTAGATTTCGTGTTGAAGACTACAGAAGCAGCACTCAGAGTGCCCATTGTGCCCATTGTTAAGGTCCTTCTACAATTTGTCATGAGACAATTTCTTTTGGGCTTTTATTTACGTGCCTGTGTGTTAATGTGCACCTGTACACATTGTATATATGTGTGTACAGGTATATATATACACATTATATTATACATGTATAATTTACATGTATACAAATCTCAACCTTTTATAGTCTTCCTTTAAGAAATCATATAATCTTTAAAAGTAATTTTAATAAGAAGCTCTATTTTCTTTGCATGTTAGAACTAGTAATTGATTAACTGACTTGCTTTCAGCTGCCAGTGTCCTTAATTAGTTTCTAATGAACCCAAGTGCAATATAAATGTAATTTCAAGTCGGCCTGAACTCTCAGTAAGGCTCTCACTGATCCCAGAGAGAGATGCAGGTTTGTAAGGCTGTGGTGTCTGTTATTTCTTGATGTCTGAAAGAGCTGTTTCTATAATTGTTTAGTGATCTGAAAAAAATATGGGTTTGATTACAGATTGAGAAGGAAAGGCACTAAAATGAAGGTGGGTTCTTGGCTGGGGTGATGTCTTATTATGTTCGGGGTCATTGATTGGAGACAGAAATGCCACAGACTCACTGAGGGTCCTCCACAAACAGCAATGGGTTTATTATGGTTGCTCCTTTCATAGGCATTTGAATCTCCTGGGTTTAGAGAGCTGATGGGTTGGGATCTCCCTCTGCCCAGATCTCTGCCCAGTGGTGTGTCTGGATCCAAGCTTGGACAGGGTTGGCTGAGTGTAGCCATGGTTGGTGCTGTGATGTTTGGGTTCTCTGAAACTTTTCCCAGGCACTGTTCTGTCACCAAGAGCCACGTTTTCCTGACTGTAACCTTTGTTTGCAATCCTTTCCCTAGGAGGGGCTTCTCCTTGCTGTCCCTCTGACTTGACCAATGCAGTTGAAGAAGTTTGTCTTCCTTTCACCCCTTGGGTGGCTCTCTGTAAAACAGCATAAAGGGAAGAAACTCCTGGGTAATAAAGATTGGTTGGAGTAATTTCAGCCTCCTGACCTGGGAGTCTGTGTCATTGTCATCTTGAGCAGTGTCAGCTGAGGGTCTCTGCTTGGGTCCTGTCACTGTTTATAAACCCAGGGACTTGTTTATCCACCTGGGAGAGACAATCTGGGTTTCCCACCATAGCCAGATTTATCTGTCCAGCTCCAGGCTAGCTGTGCTGTGACAGTGCCTGTATCAAGTTTGCATGTTAGTAGATCTGGAAGAATGTCACTGAGTATCTTGTTGCCTGGCCTAAGCAATTATTGCTTTTGTTGGTAGTTATTAAGCCTCTTGGTGCATATGGAGCTTGATTTCTGATTCAATTACCTACAGAAGCACAGAAAAGCTGATTAGAAAATATTCTTTACCTACAATGTGATGTTTTCTTCTATAAAGATAAGCATAAAGGGTATTTAGCTTTGATGCTAAGTAATTTTTCCTATGGGATGCCTTATTTGCATAACAGGATTTTGTTTTGCTGTTTAGTATCAGAAAGCCCAAATTATTCTGGCTTTCCCAGGGAATTGGTACCTGTAGTACACTTGCTCTGGGCTGAGGAAGCCAATGTGATGCTTCTAAAATCTCCAAATTATTCTGTATCTTTAAAGTGTTCTGGTAGGATTACATCCTCCACAGCCATACCTATAGGTGGGAAAGAGAAATGTAACCAATTCCCCTGCTGACCTTTATCTTATTGTGTCTATTTAAAACAGGAAAAGCATGCCCATTGGCTCAGCTAATACCTTAAATAACTGAAAGACACCCTGCTAGTCCCAATTCCTGACTACTTCCTTGTGTTTTTCCCTCCTGGCTAGCAGCAGCTTGCATATAAATTGATATAGGTATGCAAATTTTCAACTCCAGACAGGGCTTCCCCAAGAAAACAAAACAGTCTGTAGCTCTTCCAAATCCCTGTCTGAGACTCCTCACCTGGGCTCTGTTAGATACTTTTATTTACCTTACTGAGTTATTATCTTTTGATAAGACACTCTCTTGCTGCCTTTAATTTTAAGCTAGATAGAAAATACGTTTTATGTGTAATTTTTTTTGTAAATTGTACACATACATAATCACTTTTGGACCTTTCCAGCATTATATGCAGAACTTCAGTGTAAACCTAGATTTACTAACCAAGTTGGGATCTCGAGCAGTGCTCTCAGTGTAAGGAAACTGGAAAGCAAAGGCAACCAGTAGAGATCTTGAGGGGAAATGTTGATGTTTTAGGTCTGTCCATTTGAAGCAAAGGCCTTTAGTCCTTAATTGCTTACACCAACATACCTCTCACTTTCAAAGGTACTTTAAAGTACATATAAAGCCTTCAAGGATTTAAAAATGAAAAAGAAAATAATTTTTTTTTGCTAAAGCCCTTCAGAAATCTGGTGCTGGTTTGAGCATCTGGATCCTCAAGCCCTTCTGTGAAATCTGCAATTTGCAGTTTGCCTGAGGGATCTGGGTGAAGTGGAAAAATGAGCTGAGCCTGGAACAGCTGAACATCCTGATGTATGTCTGGAGTTTATTTCAAAATGCTTCAGTCAGATGCTCTTTTATCAATTCCTGGCACACCAGTGAGTAAATCTGGTCACCTACAGGAACTGAATTCACAGGAGTCATATGCCAATGGATCTGGGAGTAGCTGGCACAGCATCTCAAATCAGAAGAGCTGGGGCAGATGCTGAGTGCAGGGTCAGGGAGCAGCATCCCCTGTGCTTCATTAGCTGCTTTTGCTGCTCGTCCATTTGGCTCCTGTGGAGATCCAGCTGCTTTCCAGGGGCCAGCAGCTGACTGGTGAGATGGAATGGCAGATCCACTGCATGGCCTGTGCAGATGGTTGTTACTGCAAATGGAAAAGTTTGGGGTTTATTTATCAAGTGTGTTCCTGAGCAGACAAAAGGACAACTCTCCAGCTGTTTGTAGTGAGGCTTGAGCATTGTTTACTGGAGAAGAGAAGGCTGAGGAGGGACGTGGTTATCACACAAAACAAGGCAGGAGGGATGACTGGAGCATTTGTTTTTGGCTTGGCTGATGGTTGTGGGGACTGTTCTGTGCTCCACAGGCTGCCGTTGTAGCTGTGCTTGTCTGCCCCAGTGTTTGGGGACAAATGTTGCCTCCAGGATGCTTTGCCTCCTCTTACAAGGATGGTACCTGCAGGGAGTGGCTGAGGAAGGGCAGATGCCAAGCAAAACCAAAGTTTTTCCAATTTTCTGCCCATAAAGAAGGTGAATCCAGCCCTGCATCCCTTCCTGTTGCTGCAGCCTGGCATCTCCTCTCTCACTGCCCTCCTACAAGACTTGTCAACCACCACTTTAACTACCAGAGGCTGCAGAAGTGTTGGTCAACAGCAACCCCTGAGCCTTCTGAGCCTTCTGCTGGTTTGCATGGCAGGGCCCAGGGTGGGTTTTGGCAAGTCCCACAGAGTCTGGACCTCTCCTGAAGATGGTAGCAAACAATGTGTGTGGCTTGCCAGGCAAACATGTGGTGGAACTGTCATTATGAAACACATAGATTTGGGAAAGGAACTTGCCAGAGTGAGTTTGGGAGTGAGTCAATAGATCAGCCCAGATGTAAGGCCAGTGGGAAGAAGAATCCTTCCAGTCTTGGGTAAAATCTCAGTGCAATTCCTGTTAAAATACCAGAAACTTGCAAAGGCACTTACAGAGATACAGTCCCTGGGCTCTAAGGAAAGGCTGGGGGGAAAAAAAGTGACTGTGGAGTTAAAAAATCATCTACCACCTTTACTGCATGAAGGAAACGTGGCAGGGGATGAAAGGAAGAGCTTTATTTGCTGTTGAAGATGTTAGATTCCATGTGGCAGACAACATCCAAAAATATGAAGTCACTTCCAAAAAACACAGCTGTTCTGTGGGAGCTATGATTTCCATATGCCTGGGCTGTCTGAGAACATCTTGGTGGCAGTCTCGGGACAGGAATGTCGTCATGAGCACTGCTGAACTTTAGAGAGGACTGGATTGTTTTCCTGGTAGTGCCTAGTGACACTATTTTGTAACGCTAGCCTTTCGGAAAAAAGATATTCCCTGAATTAGCACATTACGAGCTCATTTAATGAATGTTCTGCCTCTCAGATGAGAGATTACACTGACTGGGCTCTTGCTCCAAAACTTTTATAGGTTTGATTCTCTTCAAAGTTACATTCTATCTTAGGCCTTTGGAAAAATGGAAGAAATTACTGGATGAAACCCTGGGAATGGTGGTGTGCTCAGGCTCAGCCTGGAGGGGTGTGTTGCCCTCCTGAGGGATCACTGCTGTGGGAGTAACAACCTGCCTCTGCTGCAGAGCTACTGAAAGCCATCAGGGTTTGGCATTAGCTTTACCTTCCCCTCTGTGTTTTTGTAGCTGCACACTGGAATCTCATGCTGAGGTAGAAGGCAGTGTCCACTTGCATGCTAAATTCTGTTATCATAACATTCATGTTTTCTATCATTTGTAACAGGCCTGGTATTCAGGTTTCACTACAGGGGAAAAAAAAAAAAAAAAAGATATTTTTTTCCCCTTTAACTTTTGCAGTAGAAGGGCAGTAGGGTTTTTTGGTTAGAAGCTGGGGTTAAAACAAATTTGTCAGCCACTGCTCTGAAAGATTGATCGATGTCTCACAGAGCCAGCTGCCTGTGTGGTCCCAGCAAACCCCAAAAGGGCCTAAGCACACTCTGTGTGTGGGAGAGGAGCCTCTGCTGCTGTGCAATCACTTATGTCAGCACACACGGGATATTCCAGCTTTGGGCAAATAAATATACCCAAAATGAGTAACCTAGTGAGAGAAAGTGGCAGCTTTGGGGACGAAGGTGGTGAACCTGTTGGAATGGAACACACACTGCAGTGCTGGGGGAGGAGGGCTGCTGTGGGCTCCCTGCTGTCAGCAACGTGGAGGTGGAGAGGTGTTGGAAGAGAAAAGAATGGCCACAGTGTTCTCCTGGGGATGGAGTCAGCCCAGCTAAGTATGGTTTGCTAAACTGCTGACAAGTCTGAATAAACCAAGTTTGTGTGGACAGGTCTGAAGCTTACAAGAGGTCGTTGACTTTAATTATGGTGCAGCAGAAGAAAAATCTGAGCTAGGGGGACTTGAAAGGTTGAAAGCTGGCTGCTCCCAGCCTGGGGGAATATTTGGACTCTCTGGGTGTTTCTAAGCAGCTTTCCCTGCCTGCAGTGTCCATCAGGTCCTAGCCCACACTGGGGTGTCTGGGCTCTGTGCATTTCCCCCAGAGTTACGTGGGCAGGCAGATTACACAGAAAATAACATTGCTCAGAAAACTTACAGTCATCACCCAGCCACTCAGGAGTGATTTAGATAAAGTCACTGCTAAGGGTAGCTTTTGGAGGCACTGTGAGATGCTCTTAAATTTGCATCTACATAGCAAATATAAATGGTTTAAGTGTTCCAGAACCATTAAAAGCCGTTTTAAACATTCCATTGGTGAACTAGGTCAGTTTTCTGACTGTTTCATTTGTCTCAATCCTCCCTTGTTCAGATGCAGTGTTTGTCAGCAAGGCCTCCAAGTTGCAGGCCTTATATCAATATTCATATTTCTCCCTTCATGCAAACAATGGAAAACTTGAGCAGAAGCCCATCCAGGATCCTGGGAATTTCCTACAGAGTTCAAAGGACTTTGGGACTAGCTTGTAAATGATCAAACTGTTTCCATTAGAAAAGTTATTTTATGAGTGTAATCTGTGCAGGGCTAGGAACAACTTGCTGCACACAAATAAATCCCTGAGCCGCTTCTGTTTTCTTGACTCCTCCTCAACCTGCTAGAGAACTTTCCAGCACTGGATTAGCTGCTCAGAGAACAGCTTGTATCGAAATATTTTTATTTTTTAATGGTGGATTTGCCCCATCAGATCTAGAAACTGTAATTGTTCAGAAAGCTGTGGACAGGGAGGCACTGGCCGCTCGTGCTCTACAGCCCTGGAGTGCTGTGTGTTCAGTAGCAAGCCTTGGCTCCAAAATTCCCCAGCAGGAAGCTTATAATGAAAGAGTTATTGAGCAAGAAACAGAAAGATTTAAACTAAAGTCGCTCCCGACTGAACAGCTGTCTTTGTTTTTAATTTGTGCTATCAAGAAGGGATGGGGGTGGTGGGGAGGAAGTTTTCCCTCCTCCATGCTGAGGCCATCCCTGACCTTCAGGTGCTGAATCACAGCCTTTTACTGCTCCCCTCTAACACTTGCCCATCTGCAGCATCTCTCTTCAGAAAAGTAGTGAAGTGCTTTAAAATTGTGATTAATTGTGAATTTAATTGCTATCCCCTCCCCAAAGGAAGCTAACTACAGCTAAAACAGGGAGAAAAAATGACTGGCCCTGGGAAGGCTGGATATTGGAGCTCAGTGCTGGGAGGCAGAGCTGGAACCCAGAACACAGAACTCCTCCTCACTTTCTTTCCTGATGAGAGTATATTTCTTGGAGGCAGAATGTGTGTGTCAGGATGGACAGGAAGGGTGGAAATCTGGTCCTGTACTTGCCAGCTCTTACCATGAATTAATTACATTTGGCTTGCCCAGCAAGTATTCGCGTTGCATTGAGAGAATACAAACAGAATTTTGCAAGACTGGACCATCCCAGCTCCAGCTGGGATACTTCCTACCCAGCACTCCAGCATAAATCTGTGCTCTACCCTCTTTCTTTTTGTTTCTTTTTTTTTTTTTTTT
>VWYO01001213.1:42078-55257 GCA_013400275.1 Rhadina sibilatrix
TTTTTTTTTTGCCTTTCTTTACATTTGTAACCTCATTTTTGCAAGGGTGACACATCACTTTCTGGGGCTCTGAAATGCCACGACACATCTGCCAGAGCCCTGAGCTGCTGTGTGAGCACTGAGCACCTGCAGCACCATGGGGAGGTGGTGTGGGCTGGGAGATTGATCCATCAGGTCCTGTCTCCAGTCATGGTCACTGTTGTGAAGGTATAAATTAACTTTTAATGATGTTTGGATGAAGATGTGTATTTATACCTTCATGGACTCTTTCTGTGCAGATGCCTCACTGCCCTGACTTTCAAGAGCTGAGGTGGCACTAAATGGTGGCCTTGTGGTTAAAAATCAGATTCCTCTTCCTGTATCCATTTTCAGAGAAGTTAACAGTGAACAAACAGGACACTATAGGAAGATGTTCAATAACTCCTTGTAATCTGTGAGTTGATCCAGTTGTTGCCACCTTGGGGTGCAGTGACCCCTGGGACAGGTACTTTCAGTCTCTGACAGCAAGAGAGAAACCAATGGGAAAGATGTAAAAGCTTTCTGAGTATAAGCCATCCTCACTGGATTATATCAGGAAGGTGATAAATGCTTTGGAGGGGTAAAGCACCAGGGAGAAAGAACTATTTAAACAGGGCAACGCTGGCACAAGAGCAAATAAGTGTAGGCTGGCCATAAATATTCTTGGTGGAATATTCTTGGAAGAAGGTTTCTCTAGCCATGAGAGAGTATTTCTTTCATTCAAGGAGTATGAGAAAGAAACTGTTGGTTGGGTTTTTTGCCCCCCTAAGATGAAGTTTGTTAGGTGTATACGAACAATTACGTGTCTGCAGTGCTGAGGATCCCTTCCTGAGCTGTGCTCCTATTTCAAAGGATAAAGGCAAATTTTTGTCAGTTAAGTTTTGTAAAGAACCCCCTGTGCTGTTCCTTGAAAACCCAAGTGATAGTAATTCCAGCTTTGGACAAAAGTCTTTAGATTTCCAATAACTTTTTGAGTCTATTCAGGAAAACTGAGAGCAGCAGCCAGAAAGTGATGTACAGCACATCTCAGCAGAGCTCACTGGCATCATTCTGCACTTTGCTTCTCCAGTGCTAACACTAGCAAGTCAGTGGAAACTGAAATTTGCAAAGAAAACCATGTCAATCGATAATAAACTGTGGGGAGAAGGTAGTAAATCTATCATGTCTGATCTTCATAAACCGAATTATTTAATCTTCATCAGAGGGCAGCATGGGTGGTTCATACTCAGGGCTGGTGTGGCTCTTGCTTTTTGGAAATGTGAAATTTCATCCCAAAACGGGACACAGCTCACAGGTGTGTCCGTGTGCTCCTGCTGCACTGGAGTGGCTCAGCAGGAGTCAGAGGCAGCTGTCTCTGTTCTCTTCCCCTCCGTGTTTGCAGAAGCTTCTTCCCTCAGCATCATCCAGGAGCTCCTCTCCCCACAGGAGCAGCACCAAACCCAGCAGACACATTTCAGAAGTTCATGACTCTGAGATTATCTTGTCTTCACATCCCAGGTTATCCTGTGCTTCACATCCCCCTGCCTCAGGCCCAGGGACACGTCCACATCTCCCTGTGGACCAGCCACTCTCCTTCCTGGCTCTTTACAACCCACAATTCGCTTCCAGGCTCTTGGCAGAGCACCTGCTACACCCAATGTTCCCTCTGTGCCTTGCCCTGTCTGCCCAGATGTCAGTCCAAACATGGCTTGCACTTGTTTTTCACTCAAAAGATGCCTTTGGATTTAGGCTAGAACAGGCCAGGACTTTGGCAAAACTAGCCTTTCATGAGGAGGGGAAAAGTTTTCCACTTGCTGAAGCTGAACTTCTGTGCAGGAAAATGCTGTTTCCAACTAAACTTTCACTGTAGCTCTTTGATCCAGAGTGGAATTTCTGGACAAAATTAAAGTTCACGTGAGGCCAGTTCTTTTGTTTTCTTTCCTCAAGATGTTTGGCTCCTTTGAACCCTTTGTTGCATCGTGGAGGCACAACTGTGCCTGGGGATCTCTCCTTCAATCTGCTCTCAGCTGCTTTTCCCCTTTCTTTGGCTGGCATTTCTCATTCCTCTCATTGGGATGAGCTTCCCTTTGTCTGAAATTTTCTTCATACTCTAATTCTTCTAATTTCAGCTTTAGGAAGTACCTGCTTTAAGACAGAGTGAAAAAGACAGGGTGTGGAACAGAGGATGTGGAAACTAAAATGTCTTGAGGTAAAATCATTGATTACAGACTTCCACCCCAAATACCTCTCTGCTCCATCCTAAAAAACTGAGGCTCTGTAGGTTTTCTTCCTCTTTATCTCAGTAACATATTTGAAATTCCCATTAAAGTTCATTTTTTTCTCTGAATGTACTCTAGCAGCATAACTATATCAATGCCCCACAACTATCTGAACTAATAATATCAGAAGTACACAAAAAATTGTAAGCAGGCAGGTTTAATTAATTTAAGCAGCCTCTGCTCCAGAGAACTGAATGTACAAGCCATTGCAAGCTTTTAGGAAGG
Organism: Rhadina sibilatrix; assembly: GCA_013400275.1. Classification (NCBI taxonomy): domain Eukaryota; kingdom Metazoa; phylum Chordata; class Aves; order Passeriformes; family Phylloscopidae; genus Rhadina; species Rhadina sibilatrix. The sequence goes on from VWYO01001213.1 coordinate 44,580, forward strand.
CAGATACATTGGAAGATATTTTGGTCTGCCTTTACAATCAGATTTCTTCCCACGATGAAATTCACCAATTTTACTTCAACTCCTTGCTCTTTGTATACTTTCTTGTAATGATAAATGAGCCAGCCTTGGAGATGTTTACAGTTCCCAGTTCACTCAGGGTGGAACAGATGGCAGCTCTCACATCTTCCAGTTGTTCTGAAAATGCTCTTGCTGGCTGTGGTGAAAAATTGTCAGGAGGTGATTTGGGCTAATAAATATTTTTAGGATGTAGATGGATTTTAATGAATTTTCGTAGCCAGGTTCCCACTTCCCCTCTTCTTTTATTTTCTTGGTTCTTTTTTTATTTTTTTTTGGAAATGTGCTGAAAGAATAAACCAAAAAGCACTGTGTAAGTTATAAGCACATAAGGAAATGAGCCAGAAAGTGATAGGGTAAGTCTGAGTTATTAAAATCAGGCCATACCCTGAAGGAGATTACAGCAAGATGAGCCAACATAAATATACACTATATTTCTGTCATATGTCTTTGTTACCCTGGGTGGCCTGCAGTCAACTAACAGGGCAAGGGGAGAGAAGTAGAATGCATGAGTGTTACAGGGTTCTTATCCCACTGGTTGGAATCCAGTTCTTATTTACCAACTAATTTATATTCCTTCTCTGAACCAGAGGTTGATGTTAGTCTGCTGTAAATCTGGAGGAACAGCTATAATTCTGTGTTTTACTGAATTCAAGTCCCACAGCCATCAGCCCCTTCTCCTCCTCTCTTGTTGGACGTTCCTAATCCCCTAAATAACAAATGGAGGTTTTCAGTGAAACAAGACTGCCTAGTGATAAGAAAAGCCATGCTAAATTAAATGCAAATCTTGCACAGCCCATGTATTTCATGGATTTTCAGACCTTGATCCCTGGATAACCTATAAAGGAAGGCTTACAAGGGTTTTGGAGGAAGATGCACAATGCTGGAAGACATTAATATATTGGCCACGAGTACAGAGAGTGTTATCTCTTAAGATGTAGAGCCAAATTCTGGTTTTCATTAAACTGGTGCAAATATGGAAAACACTGCTTGCGGTGCCATCACTCAAGATTTGCTCTTGATGTAATAAGAAACAGAATGGGTTCCAACATTAAGCCATCAGCCCACACAGAGTTAAGCTCCGTGGTTAGCCTGCATTAATGAAGGTGTAAGTCTGATTTTTTGCTTGGGGCAAAAATCAGGGCTGAACGTGATGTCCTCTGTGCCAAAAACTGCAAAGGTGTTGCCCCTAATGTGTCACCTTTTAGCATCCCGTGGGAAGCATGGCCCCAGCAGGGCTGCCCCAGCACAGGAATAAACCAGGGATGCACCATCCTCTGCAAGGCTGTGTTCCAGCAGCAGCTCAGGGCCAGGCTGTGGGGGACAGCACCACCCACCTAAATGCCCCTGCCAGACCTTCTCCAGGAGGGGCACTTTGCTTGTCCCAGGGCAGCTCAGACTCAGGAGGGACTTCTCAGCTCGGGGGATTTGGGAGTTTGATGCCTGAGAGCAGCCTGAGGTGAGTGTGTCCCGCAGGGGGTTTGGATGCTGACACAAACCTGGGCTAAAAGGGAGCAAAGCCTGGATTCCCAGAGGGGGGAAATGCCCTGCAAATGGGGGGTATTTTATCTCAGCTTGTAAGTGCTGTGTGGGATGGGGCTGGGAGCTGCAGCATGCAGGGCACTCCTCAAAGAGCAGGAATTACAGCTGTGACAAGAGGTGAAGGCTTCTTTTATGCTCCATTGCAAATGCTAACATGTTGGCACCACAGTTTCCTGTTTGAATTCTGGCAGATCTGGGAAAAGCTGTTTTAATGAGCCCAGTGAAGGCACTGTAGGAATTTGGGGCCTCATGCACGAGGTGCAGCTCTGTTCTCCCAGGGCATTTGCCCTGTTGCTGCCAGCACTGAGGGCTGGCTCTGGACAGGAGCAGGACAGTGGGCAAGGGGAGGCTCTGCACTCATCCTGCTCCATTCTGTGGCCGTAAAAAATAAACAAACACGTGGGGTTGGGGGAAGAACCCTCCAAAAACATCTCTCCCTTGTTTTGCTTTGCCTATCACAAATCTAAACACAGTTATTTTCTCGTTCTTGGGCTGGTATGAATTTCTGACAGTACAATTGGGGGCCGTAGCACATTGTCTGGAGGAGCTTGCCAAGGAAATCGAGAGTTTGCTCAGCAATTGTAAATATCCTCCCCTAATGGAGTTTGTTTGTGCTGTGGGACACCCTGGCACCAGGTTACTGCTGGGAAAGATCCGCTGCTCAGATAAGGATGGGAATAAACCCCACCCACAGAAATGCCACAGAAAAATCCCTGATTTATCCATTAATTGCTTTAAGGGGTGGTGAGTGTGAGTACAACAATGGGGTATTGACAATAATGTGCCTTGCTGGCAGGAAAAGGGCTTTCCCCTTGCTCTGAGGCTTTAATGTGCTTCTTGTTGGAGTTACAAAATGCTTGCAAGTCCTGCACTAGCTCAGGGATGCAGAATGAAAGACAAGTACCCAGGGAATAAAGCAAATGTTGGAATGGGTGTTTCCTGCTTGGAATGAAGCAAAATGTTCTTCTTGTTGTGAAATGCACCCAGCACCACAGGCTGGGAGTCTGTTTGTCATGGAGTGACACCAGGGATTATTTAGGGGGTTTTAAGGTTCTTTTTGTGACCTGCTCCTTATTTGTGATACCCTGGGTGCTCAGCACATGGAAAGAAATCAGTTTGTGGGAGAAGAATTGTTTTCAAAACCCAAACATTTTCTAAAAGATTGCACATAAAGAGTTTCAGACAGCAAGGGCTGTGGGGAGAGTCTGGCTGCTCCCCCTTGGAGTGCCAAGGGAATGGAGAAATTGTTGGGAACACCTGAGACACAGTGACTGCTGGGGCTCAAGCAAGAACAAGTGCTAAAAAATATTGCTTGACCTTCTTTTAAGTCTTTTGAGAGATGTTGCTCAGTCACAGGGCTTTCACTCCATTCTGTTGTCACACACTGACATGATGCTGTACACTGTCTGCTGCAGAGGCTGGGGAAACTGAGGTGTGGTTCAACAAAGATCCCAAAGGATCAAAATCCTCAGCAGTGGCCAGGTCTTGGGATGTAAGTGATGGTGGGCCAGTGCTGCACTGCTGAAATCCAGGCTGAACCCCTCCCTGGACACTCCCAACAACACCTCCTGCTTGTGCTGGCAGCATGGGATTGCTTTGCCTGTGGGAGAAAAGGAAGTTTTTCCTGTGCTTTTTGTCTTCAGGTGCTTGCAAAAGATGTGGATGCTGCAGGGCAGGGCATGCCAGGGGACACTGGCAGCCAGCAAGGAGCCACCTGGCCCCACACATGGCCAACCCATGGTAGCAAGCTTCAGCAGAGTCCCTAGGGAGGAAATAGGGATGTGGTGGGATGCACCACAAGAAATATCCCTGGGGCTCCTGGAGCTGGTGCTGTGTGATCCCTTTGGGCCCAACAGGGTGCTCATGCTTCCAGGGGCAGGGTCTCCAGTCTTCACATTAAGTCTGAAATTGCTTTTAAAGAGACTTTCTCTGTTTCACTGTCCAGCAGGAGATAAACTTTTCAGTGCTACGGAAGTTGCCCTTTGCACACAGTGGGTATCAGGCTGCAGTTCAGTGCTAAGTCACACTGTTTCCACAACCAGGGCAAGAAAAAATTGTCCTCAAGAGATGTTTACCTTTGGGGAGCTTAATTTCAATATATGTTCCTCGCTAATGAGTCAGAGGTCCAATTTTGTTCCCTATTACACAGCATGAACCTAGAAAGCACACCAGATGCCATTCTCCATTAAATCAGGTTATGCTGTGAAAGTGAAGTTGTTCCAAATTTGCCAAGTTTATATAACTGAGAGCAGAGCAGGGCCTGGCAGCTGAGCTGGCAGCACTTGACTCAGTGCATCTCAACCAAGGAGACTGTGAGTAACTGGCTGGGTGTTTTACAACCACTGGAAATGTTCCCCACTTGGTGCACAAGGTGACTGGAAGATGCTTCAGTGCTGTAGTTTCTTCAAAGCCCTCATGAGAGACTTTGGTATGGTGTTGTGTACATGTGCTTGATCCCAAAACAGGGATGGGAACCTATGGAAGTGGAGCTGCAGCAGGCCCTGAGCCCTTGCCATGGGCAGGAGTGGCTGGTGGGTTTGCTGTGCCATTTAGCACGTGGAGCTCAGAGTGCAAACGTGGAGGTACCTGAGCTCTCCAAACCTGCAGCATCCACAGGGTGGGCAGAGGTGCAGGACAGAGCCTGCTCTGCTCCTGTAGCACTGGTGGGACTCTCTGACAAACAGGAAAGAGATGCTGATGCAGATCTGATACTGTGGTGCTGTGCTGAGAGCAGATAGCTGAGGGCTGGGGGAGAAGAGGATGGGCACGTTGTGTATCCACAGTCCCAGAGGCAGGGCTCTATTGTTCTGTGCTCTGCAGAGGCTGTTCCCTGGAGGATATCCTGTCTGGACAACCCCGTGCCAGTCTGCTCCATGGTGGTGGAGGGGCTGGGTGGTCAGCCTGGAAAGAATTCAATAATGCCTTGTAAAAGCAGTGATTTATCTGCAGCAGTGAAGTGAGCGAGCAAAGCCTGAGATTTTCCCCCTCTTGCTGGGTTTTATCAGTGTGCCCATTATCCCTCTCCTTGGACATCCCCACAGGCTGCCAGGGTGCCATGAATGTGTGTGAGGATGTTTCAATGTCAGTGCTCATCCCCACTGTCTCCTGTGGGCAGCACAGCCACAGAGGGAGGCACCCAGCTGCAGCAGAGTGAGGAACCCCAGCCCAGGGTCTCCCTGTGCTCTGGTGCAATTTGGAAAATGCTCTGGGAAGACCTGTTTATTCCAATGGAACTGACTTGTGAGTACCCTAGCTCTGACTTACCTAGTCTGCCTTGCTGGATATGAAACCCCCCCAGGATATTTAATATATCATTTAAGCTAAATAACACCTCCAGTTGTTTTGGACATGGAATTCACTGAAGACAGGATGGTTTTGCTCCTGCTGGCTGCTTCCAACAGTGGTTTCAAGGATGTGCTCTGCTGTGAGCCAGCGTGGTCCTCAGAGAGAGCAGCTGGTGAGACTCTGGGTGATTTGAGCTCCTTGCTGATCCCTTAACTCATCCCTTTGACCTTGGTGCTGCCATTTGTACCAGCAGAGCTGTGCATGAGGGGATCTGGGGGTTCCCAGTTTGGAGGTGATGGTTGGGATGGGATGAGACAGGAACAGGCCCTTGTGGGGTAGCAGCAACCAGACTCTTCCCATCAGCTCTCTGTAAACACAGGCAATAGTTTCTCATGCATCTTTTTCCAGTGAAAAGTACAGATTTGCAGACATCAGGATGTTTTCTGAGCCTATGGTATGTTTTGCTGAAGCTTTTGTTGAGATTTTCAGGTTTTTCTCTAAAAACAACTTCAATGACCTCTTCCAACATTCTCAAAACTAAGGTGGTGCCCCATCTTAGAACAGAGGTGAAAATAGTTTCAGCATTTCCTCCAAATCAGAAATAAAATATTAAAAAAGGAAAAAATTGAAACCTCAAGAATATGAAAAAAAATTGGATTTTTGAGCTGTGTTTTCAGTCAATCAAAAATAAAATCTCAATCTTGCCTCCTCCTTTCAGCTGGAGGTGTTGAAACTGCCAGGATGGAGCTGCTGTGGCTGTTGGTCCCAGTGATGCCTGCGGGATGGGGAGGAGGGGGATGAGCACTTCCATTTGCAGTTTAAGCCTCATTTTGTGAGGCAGGTCACCAGGACAGGGCAGTGCCCATCACTCCCTCCCAACTGCCAGCTGTGGAACTGCAGCCTGCAGGGATTTAGCTTGGACCAAGGGCAGCAATTCATCTGCCTTTCCACACCTTCCCAAGCCAGTGGTCATTAAACTCGAGTGACCTGAGCCTGCCCTGTGAGCTGGACTCTGGTTTCTGAGCAACGCCAGGGCAGTTGGAGAGGATTTGTTGTATTTACAGCTACAAATCACAGCCCAGAGCTGAGCTGCCCCACCAGAACTTTCCCTGTGGCTCCTTCCCTCTCCCATCCAGAAAAACAGATGGTCACAGTCCTCCCCTGCGCCTGCAGAGCCACACCACAAATTACACAGGGGTGTGAGGGGGGAAGTCAGGCTTGTTCAGCTTCCAGATTTTACAAGAATCATCAAAAATTAGCTTAGACTTTCCACAGAAGGGGAAAAAAAAAATCCATTATTTGCTGCAGTTTGGCAAAAGTGAGAGGGGAAGGGGCACATGGGCCAGGGCTGTGATCCTCCCCTGGGGCTGCAGCAAGTAGGATGTTGCTCCTGTAGATGTCTTAAAAGAAATGGCTTGTTTCAACACTTCATTTAGCTTCAAGCTCCTTTGGAATTGGCTTCTCTGGTTTTTAATGAGCTGAGAGGACTTGAAGTCTTCTGCACCCAGGCTTGATATTCACCAGAAAGGCAGCTCTTATTTGTTACGAGCATCCATGAGCTAACCAAAGACGTGAACAAGGCAAGATTTTAATTTCCCTGCTGGGGAGTTTGATGGTGCAGAGATGCAGGTCCCACAGGGGACAGTGCTGGGGATGGGCCTCTGCTGTGGTCTGAGGAGCAAGGGGACACGAGGGGCTCATCTCCTTCCACCTGGCACGGGCAGGGTGCCACAGGTCTCAGGGCTGTGGTGAGGCTGCTGCCAGTGCTGCCTCATCTGGCAGCCGGGTGAGTCACCGTGAGTCACATCCCCTGAGCCCGGGCTGCATCACTGCTCCTGCAGCCCTTGATCTCAGCTACAGGCATGATTCCTTGGGAACAGCTTCCCCTCATTAAATCAAAGGAAAAGCATCACTGCACTTCAGAGCCTCAATGAGCAGGAAAAACAGACTCTGAGCAGAAGAATATCAGCTAATTTCTGGAGGGGGACAGTGAGCTCTGCTTCATGCAACCAGAAGTTTTACAAATAGCAAGTGTGGCAAGTGACAGGAGAAAACTGATCCCTAAAATTATGTCAGTAGAGCTTAGAGATGACCAGAGAGGAGCATCCAAGCTCAGCTTCTTCTCATGCAGCAGCTCCTCAGGACAGGGCTGCCACAGCCACAGAGGTGTGGCAGGGACAGTAACTGGGGACCTGTGCTCTGTCCCAGGAGCCAGCAAAGGCATTCATCAAAATCCCAGAGCTTCCAGTTGGCTTTTGAAGAGATTGCAGACAAGTAAATATGCTAATTCACTAATTCAGCACTTAAGCACATACTTGAAGCCAGACAGCTTTTTAAGTGCCTTTATGAGTGGGAGCCAAGACAACAAGAGATCACAGCAGATCAGATCATTCTTCCCTGGCCTAAAATCAGCAGCGACTTCAGCACCTCCAAGGCAACAGCCATCTTCAAATTCCTGCTCTTCCTTCACCTCCCAAGTGAGCCAGGGAGCCAGAGCCACCAAATTTGCTGTACTTGTCACTTCCATGCTGGTGCTGGTGGCACCTTCCTGCCAGCCTGTCCCTGCCACCCTACTTCCACCCATCCTATTGAATGAATGCATTCATGAATACAAAAATGAGGGAGTGACACATCTCGGTGAGAAGATGAAAAGAACATTTTCCTTTCAGATATTTAATTATCAACTATTGCTTTCCTTGAGAAGAACCTGCATTTCTTCCCATTCAGGCTCTTGGCTCAGTGATTTTTTTGTTATGGGTGATGGTTTATTTTGCACAGCAGCTGCTGGGAGGCAGCAAAGCTGTAAACCCTGCCATAAATCCAGACTGTCTGTCCATGGTGCCCAGAAAAAAAATAATTCATATGCTGGCTGCTTCATTGGCTCCTCTTTCCTTCACTTGAGGCAGTTTCCTTTTGCAGTTAAGTGAAGCCTTCCAGGGAGATGGTTGCAGCAAGAGGAGTTGTGCATCAACTGAGATCAGCTCAGATCCTGACACTTTGTGCATTACAGGGTAGTGCTTTTAGTACCTTTTTAATCAGAGAGGAAAAGTACATTTAACTGGGAAAGGCTAATTGGTCTCCAAGCAACACACACCAGGTGACAGTGAATTATCTCCTCCAGCCCATGTGTCAGACCATGCCACAGCTGATGTCTAAAGGGGAGTTTCTTAGGGATGGAGCCCTTGATAAGGGATTTTGCTCCCAAAGGGAATCCAGAATTCCCTTTTAGCTTCTTGTCCTTGGGATTTGCTTTGGTTTTGCATGGCTTGGTTTTGGGTAGTGGGGGGGGGCAGCTGGAAGCTTCCACCATGTCTGGCACTGCCAGTGCCTGTGGCTCTGAGGATGGACCTGCTGCTGGCCAAGGCTGGGCCAGGCAGAGAGGTCAGCAATGCCTCTGTGATAACAGAATTAAGAAGAAAATCAAAACAAAGTGGGCAAAGTTTTTTTCCTAGCCAGAGAAGAGGAGGAGGTGAGAACATGTGAGGGGAAACAACATTGAGGCAGCAAGGGCAGTGGAGAAGGAGGGGCAGGAGCTGCTCCAGGCACTGGAGCTGAGATTCCTCTGCAGCCGTGGTGAGACCCTGGTGAGGCAGCTGTGCCCCTGCAGCCCCTGGGGATCCATGGGGAGGCAGAGATCCACCCACAGCCCCTGGGGATCCACCCACAGCCCCTGGGGATCCATGGGGAGGCAGAGATCCCCCCACAGCTCCTCAGGATCCGTGGGGAGGCAGAGATCCACCCACAGCCCCTGAGGATCCACCCACAGCCCATGGGGATCCAGGGGGATGCAGAGATCCACCCACAGCCCTGGGGGAGGTGTCCATGCTGGAGCAGGTGGATTCCTAGGAGAGGCTGTGATCCAGTGGGAGACCCAGTGGAGAGAGGGGGCCCTGATTCCAAGCTGGAGAAGCTTCTCTTGGAAGACTGCAGCCCATGGAGGAGTGATCCACGCCGCAGCAGTTTTGGGAGCACCACTGCTGGTGAGGTTGGAAGCATGCTGGAGAAGTTCATGGGTGGCTGTCTCCCGTGGGAAGGGACCCCGTGGTGTCACAGGGGAAGATCTCCTCTCCCAGAGCAGTGGAAGAAAACCTCAGGTGATGAACTGACCAAACACCCCATGCCCTGTCACCCTGTGCTGTCAGTGGGAAGAAGGGAGGGGCTGGGGGGAAGAAAAGGTGTTTTAAGGGCTCCTTTTACTTCTCATTATCCTCCTTTGATTTTCTTAGCAGAAAATTCACTTTGTACCTCCAAGTTGAGCCTGTTTTGCCCTTGAAGTGTTTTCTCCTGGTCCTTATCTCAACACATGAAGCCTTCATTCATTTTTTCTCTCCTCTGCCTGGCTGTGGCAGGGGAGGGTGAATGATTTTCATGGGTGCCTGGCATTTGACTGGTGTCAAACCACAACAAATACACACACAGCACTCACTGACAAAGTGCATCCATCCTTTCACCCTCCCTGGGGAGAAGTGCTGGTGGAAAAGTCACATGTAGGAAGGCAGGAGGTGGGAAAACCTGGGTAGTTCAGGGTCCAGGTGTCTTCTAGGCATGGCTGTAGCCCTGAGGAGTGGGCTGGAATGTGGGGCTGAAAGTGGGGTTTAAGAAGTGTCTCTGAGGCTTTGGTGTGTGACCCCGAGAGCCCAGACAATCTTTTGCCACTCCTGTTGCAACAAATGAGCAAACGAAAAACCCCACAACATAAAGTGTTTGGTGGGCAAGAGAAGTGGAACAATTCATTGCCAGTAAGCAAAGGAAAATAAAATCAAACGGGCTTAAGCAGAAAAACAACCCTCCACATGCTTCTTCCAGAGAGACAGACACGTTGTAGGACACTGTGGCATGTGAGTCCAGTCAGAGCTGGTGTGGGCTGTGTGGCTGTCTCCTGTCTGGCTGTAAAAGTCACTTCCAATATGTCTGTCTGTGAGGATGTGTAAATTGTGGCAGGGAAGACAGCCCAGTCTCATTCTCAGCCCTGATTCAAAAGAAAATGATGTTATTTCCTACTCTGCTGGAATGCCTCTTGTTGCCACTGGTAAAACACTCTTAACTGTTGGTGCTCAGGCTGTATTTTCTGTGTGAATCTGGGAACTCAGAGGAGCCCCTGCACCCACCTTGGGGCTGAGAGGGGCCCTACCTGCTGTTTTTATCAGACTGCAATTACATGGATATCGTGATGGCTAGATTTAGGATTTCCTGCTAATAAAAGTGTGGTGATGTTAGCAGGTTGAGGTGGGATCTGATTAACTGTGTATTTCCCACTTTCTGCATGTTCTGGGGACACAACCCCAGGCTGGTGGTGCTGTGGGGCAGTCCCTGCTGACATGGGCAGTGCTGCAGGGACATCATCTTTTGTCCTGTGCTTCTTGACAGGGAAGGGCTTGTCCTCCATCAGCATCTCTTCAACCTCTGGCTACACCAGGCAGGAGGAAGATTTCCTTTGCAGTGAGATGGGCTGAGAAGCAGATGTGATTTTCAAGAACATAATCAACCCTTTAGACTCAGCCTACACATGGGTGTTGTTTGGGGTTACAGCAAGGGGTGTGCTTGGGGCAGGGCAGCTGGACTGGATTTTATCCTGGGTTCAGGAGAGCCCTGGACCCCCTTGGATTAAATCCACTGAATCTTTTTACAGGATCAATGTCAAACACGAGCAGGTCTGAGGTTGCCATGCTAACAGCCACTGTCTTCTGCTTGGGGACAAATGTTTGGCCACAGAATACATGGCAGTCATGGGTGTGCATGCAATTACCAAAACCAAAACCATCCATTTTTCTTTTTT
>VWYO01001215.1:0-16609 GCA_013400275.1 Rhadina sibilatrix
CAGGAGATTTTTGTCTTACTGCTATTTGTGCTCCACCTGTGGGAGTCAGGCAGTTGGGTTTTTTTTTTTTAAACAAACCGCACGCTGCTTTGCTTGTTTTTTTTTGTTTTTTGTTTTTGCTTTTAAAACTAGCTTTAAAAGTACAGAACTTAATGTATATAGCACAGACAGAAGAGAGGATTGGAGACAGGAGCATCACAAAGTCGGGTGCAGCTCCCTGAGTGTCCCCTCTGTGCCCCAGGACCAGGAGCGCGCTGACAAGCTCCAGAAGCTGCAGGCAGAGAGGGAGGAGAAGGGCAGGCTGAAGGAAGAGGCCAAAGCTGCCAAAGAACGAGCCAAGGAGGAGGCAAAGAAGAGGAAAGAGGAAGAGAAGGAGCTGAAAGAGAGAGAAAGGAGGGAAAAGAAAGAAAAGGAGGAGAAGGAGAAAGCCGAGAAGCTGCGAGCGAAGGAGGAGAAGCGCAAGGAGAGGCAGGAGGCTTTGGAGTGAGTGCCTGGGCTTGTGCAGCACGGGGTGGGTCCAGTTCCCTTCCTGAGAGGTGAAATAAATGCTGATTTTCCTCAGGGGGTGGGTCCAGTTCCCTTCCTGAGAGGTGAAATAAATACTGATTTTCCTCAGGGGTGGGTCTATTTCCCTCCCTGAGAGGTGAAATGCTGATTTTGCTCAGGGGTGGGTCCAATTCTCTCTCTCAGAGGTGAAATAAATGCTGATTTTGTTCAGGGGTGGGTCCAGTTCCCTCTCTGAGAGGTGAAATAAATGCTGATTTTGCTCAGGGGTTTGGTACCTGTTTTGGTTTAGGGTAAATTTGGAAGGAAACTGAAGGCAAACTGAGAAAGTTTGTGCTGTGGGTGTAGCTCAGCTCACTCAGTCTCTCACCAGTCCCTGGAGTGAGTGCCTGGGGTTGTGCAGCTCCCTAGTGGGGGGGTCCCTGGGCTGTTTCCATCCCCACCTTTCCCTGCCCTCCTGGACTGGCCCTCCCTGCTCCAGCAGGGCTTGGGGGTGGCTGTGAAATGCCCTGGAGGGGCTCTGTGCCCCCCTGTCCCAGCAGTGCCTTCTGCTGCCCTGCTGCTCTTCAGCTTCCCCTCCTGACCTGCCTCACCTGTGCTGGCACTGGGCCCTGTTGGTTGAGGAAGGTACCTGTGACTTGGTGATCCCTTAAATCTCCTGAGATCCAGGGAAACTTGAGGCAGCCTGTTAACTTTGTGGCTAAAATGTGTCAATGTTTGCTCTGGAAGGGAAGAACAAAGTCTTCTCTGCACTTAGCCAAGTGTGGCTCTTGGCTGGGTTGACAGATGATCCTCCTGGTGGGGTCTGGGTCAGGCTCTGGGGCTTCCCACCTCTCCCTCAGTGCAAATAAACCCTTCCTGGTGGCTGACAATTCACCTGCTCTTTGTTTTCCAGGGCAAAGCTTGAGGAGAAGAGAAAGAAAGAGGAGAAGAAACGGTTAAAGGAGGAGGAAAAGGTAAAAATGCTTTCTTTGGCTTGTCTCTAAATTCCTTCTGGGGTGAAATGGTGTTGGTGGTGCCAGCTGGGATGGAGCAGGTCCCTGTGGGATGCAGCCTGTCCCCTCCCTGACCTGCTGGGGCTGCTCCACCCACATTTTTACCTGTTACCTTCACACCTGTTGGTTCCTTTTACCCTCTCAAGTGTTTGGTGTGTTTCTGAGTGCCCACAAGTGACCCCTGCCCTGGCAGTGCCACTGGAACCCTGCTTTGTGTCAGGGGAGGACAATGAGCATTTTTGTTGAGTCACAGGAGCTGGTGACTGCCCTGAACATTGCTTTGTGCCTTGGCTGCATTTGGAGTTGAGTCATGCATGAGCTCACCTTGAATTCCAGAGCTTTGTCCTGCCTCTGGGGTGATGATGATGATGATGATTTTGCATTTGGGTTTCTCCTTTCAGCGCCTCAATGCCCAGAAAGCAGAGATCACCAGGTTCTTCCAGAAACCAAAGACTCCACAAGCCCCCAAGGTGAGGGCTTGGCTGTGCCTCTGTGTGTGTTAGTCTCTCAGTTGTTCCTGACAAATGCCCTGATTTCCTTCTCTCTCAGTTGTTCCTGACAAATGCCCTGATTTCCTTCACACCTGCCCCCTTACAGCTCCTTAGGTGGTCAAAACGTTGGTTTTTTTCTTCATTTCCTGGCCTCAAAAGCTTAAAGGATTTTAAGAACAAGGCCAGAGCAGCAGAGACTGCAGAAGACATTTGTGGTCAGCTGAGTGAATCTCAGCTCTGTCTTCTGCATTGCCTGGAAGATCTGCTGGAGTCATGGACAGGAAGGGCTTAACCTAAATCTTCACTTAACCTAAATCTTCACCTCAGACAGCACCCTCACCCTCAGCAGGGTGTCTCTTGCACGTGTTGGTGCTGCAGCTTCTCAGTGTCCCAACCCCTGACATCCCTCACTTTCTGTTTCAGACCCTTGCTGGCTCCTGTGGGAAGTTTGCTCCTTTTGAAATTAGGGAGAACATGGTCTTAGCCCCCCTCAGCCGTGTGGCCCTGGATCCAGACGACCTAGAACAGCTGGATAAGCTCCTGCATGCCCAGGATGGTGAAGTTTCTTTCTTGAGGGATCTAAAATGTCGTAAACCACGAAAAACTGGGCCCACTTGGGTCAGTGACAGCAGTGACAGCGTGAACAGGTCAGTCTGGGCTTGGGAGGGGAGGGCCTTGCTTTGCTTTTTATCTTTATAAAAGGAGCTGCAGAGGGGCTTTGAGGGGGAGTGATGGACAGTGCAGAGGAGGGAAGGCTGGAGCTGTTCTGTGGGGCCTGAGCCACCTTCCCCTGTGTTCCCAGTGACGTGGTGGTGGTGGATAACTGCCAGGCAGATGCTGTTCCTGAGAGGGAGAAGTTTGGCAGGATGAAGCTGCTGCAGTTCAGTGAGAATCACCGCCCAGCCTACTGGGGCACCTGGAACAAGAGAACCTCCCTGATCCGTGCCAGGAATCCGTGGTCCAAGGACACTGTAAGCACCTCAGCCCTGCTGGATTCTTTCCCTCTTCTTTGTGCTTTGTGCTTGGCCTAGTCCTCTGGTTCCCTGGGATTTCTGAACCATTTTGTACCCCACCAGACTGGGTTTGGTGCTGCGATGGACAGAAATGTTGGCATTTCTTGCAGAAACTGCTGGACTATGAAGTAGACAGTGATGAAGAGTGGGAAGAGGAGGAGCCAGGGGAAAGTCTCTCCCATAGTGAAGAGGTGAGGATCCTGCACATGCTGAAAAGAGTCAGGAATCCCTTGCACTTTGGCAGCGTAACTTCTCATCCATTTCCTTGTAGGATGATGAGGAGGAGGGAGAGGATGAGGATGAGGACGATGGGTTTTTTGTACCCCATGGGTACCTATCTGAAGATGAAGGTGTGACAGAGGTAAGGGGGGAGCTGGGTGTCCCTGAGTTTCCATCTCTGTTTCCAGTGAGCTGTTAAATGTCAATATTGGCAGGGGAGGAAAGCACGTGGCCCTGGCAGGGCTGACCTCCCTCAGGGCTGCACGGTTCAGGAGCCCTGTGTGGCTCAGGGAACACGAGGCAAAGCTGGGTTTAAAAAGCTCTTGTTTCTTTCTTTTTGTTCTTTTTTTTTTTTTCCTTTTTTTTCCTTTTTTTTTCTTTTCTTTTTCTTTTTTTCTTTCCCCTTTGGCATGGGTATAACGAGTCCTTTGTCCCCCGTGGCTGCAGGAGTGTGACCCAGAGAATCAGAAGGTTCGTCAGAAACTGAAAGCAAAGGAGTGGGATGAGCTGATAGCCAAGGGGAAGAGGTTCCACGTCCTCCAGCCTGTGAAGATTGGCTGTGTCTGGGAAAGGGCAGCAAAGGACAACAGCACCAACACGGACCTGAAGGTGCTCCAGCAGTTCACAGCCTGTGTCCTGGACCTGCCTGTGCCAGAGGAAGAGCAGCAGACACAGAAATGTAGCAAAAAAAGAGCAAAAGATCAGCAAAGTAAGACCTGAAGGGCTAAACAAGTGCTTCCAGACTGTTGTGCTCTGCTTTGCAGGGAGTAGGGGGATTATTGAGTGTTGAATTCAGAATGACCTGTTTCTGACAAGTCTGGAATCCAAGGAATCTCTGAGAGCTCATGGAAAGGGAGTTTTCTGGCAGTGCCTCTCCAAAAAGTCTTGCTCTGGGCAATCTAGGAAATGAAGCCAACCAGACTTGAGCAAGCTCAGATTTAGGATGGGTTTGAGCCTGTTTATTGTTTGGGGGGAAAGGGTTTGGTTTCTGTGTTGGCTTCCAGTCCTGAGCTTTTCCTGCATTAACACAAGGACGTGAAGACCAAACAGGGGGTGAGGATTTCACTCCAGGGCGTTGTTATTATCGGGGGTGAGTTTTCTACCTCAATCTCAGCTGCTCTTACAGTCGTGGAATCCCAGAGTGGTTTGGGTTGGGAGGGACCTTAAAAGATCATCCACTTTCTGCCAGGGGCAGGGGACACCTTCCACTTTCTCCCATCCCAACCTGGCCTTAGAGCCTTCCAGGGTGTGAAATCAATCTCTGGAGAGAAAGCACCAAACCCCGTGCCGCTTTACATCCCCTGTCGTTTATGATGACTGATTAATGCCTGTTGGCTTTCCCAACCTTTTTTAACCCTTGCTGTTCCCCTCCTGCAGTCCTGGGCCACTTGCTGCCTCTGCTGCACGGCAACGTGCACGGCAGCAAGGTGATCATCCAGGAGTTCCAGGAGTGCTGCCGCCGCGGCCGCTTCAGCGACGTCACCGAGGGCAGCGACCGCAGCCCCCCGCAGGCTCAGCCCCAGCCCGGGGAGGACGGGGGGGTCCCCTCCAAGGCCAGGCTCAAGAGGATCATCTCGGAGAGCTCTGTCTATGAGAAGAGGCCCGAGTTCAGGATGTGCTGGTAGGTGGCTGTGCTTTGAGGTGCGTTGTTGAAGTCATCAGAAGGCTTCGAGCGTCAGCGCCTCGTTAGTCAAAAGTCTCCCAAACCTTTTCTCTGTATCTCCCAAGGGCAGCTCCACAAAGCTCTGGCTCTCTTGGTTCTTCAGTTGTGGCTCGCTTCTTCCTGTCCTTAACATGGCCACCTAACCCTGTCTGTCCCTTGTACAGCATCTCACCTTTTCTGGCNCATGAGGGCAAGGCCGTTCCCACTCCTGGGTCACAGACACAGCTGTGACACACCAAGGGCCAGGCTGCCCTCAGCAGCAGCTCCTCGTGTCTCCCCTGTGCAGGTACGTGCACGCCGAGGTGCTGCGCAGCTTCGGGCACGAGCGGCTGCCCGTGCCCTGCCAGTGGAACTACGTCACCCAGGTGCCCTGCACGGGCAGGGAGGAGGGGGCTGTGCCAGGCCCCGCTGCCCCACAGCCCACCCCCCCAGCAGCAGCCAAGAGGAAGGCCGTGGGGAGCATGTCCATCACCAAGTTCATGAAGAGGCCTCGGGATGCCGAGCAGGTGAGTTGTTCCCAAGTGCTGGGAGGGGAGGGGGTTTGCACCCCCCTGGGCTAAGCCCCAGGTGAAAAGGGTTGGCCCCTTGGGGGCACAGCTGGGTCCCCACAAAGCTTGGGATGCTCTCATGAGGCTTGAGGTGCTGGAACTCGGGGTTTGTCACCCTTCTGCTTCCAATCCCACAGGCAGGGCTCCTTGTTAGCTACAGGCACTCCTGTACACCACAAGTCCCTCTTTTTTTTTTTTTTTTTTTTTTTTTTTTGTGCTAGGAATGATGGGACTGAAGAGATGGGTTTCTTTTGTGTGTCTGCAGCTTGGACTCTCTGTTCCATTTGAAACGTTGCTCTCCTGCTGTTCTTCCATTCTCTGCTATTTGGCAGTGATTGCATCCAAGCTGTGAATAGTTTTGAGAGTCTGCTTGGCCTTGGTTTTACAGCTGTGTGTAATTTGTGTGCAGGTTTTATGTGTGCCTGTGGCTGCCAGATGTACAGCCCGAGCTGATGACTTACAGCAGTTGCATGTGAACAGATTCAGTGTGGTTCCCAAGTGCTGCAGCTCAGCCCAGAGCAGTCTGTAAAGGCTCCAGCTCATCCTGACACACAGGGAAAAAAAAAAGCTGAATTCCAAGAGCTGGTTTTAAAATCCAGTCATTCATTGGGACAGAATGAGAGCTGGAGTTGCAGTGGTTGCTGCTGCTTGGGAGCTGTGTTGTGGTTTTCCTGTTGTTGTTGCTCCTGCTTTTCAGGGCGACCACAGGTGGGGCTGGAGCCTCGTCATGGCTGAGAAATGGGATCATGGAATTCCAGAATGGGGAAGAGAAATGGGGGCCTGCAGACACACCCCCAAGGGAGCAGGAACTGTGTGAGCTAAACTTGGGGGTGGGTTTTGCCCCTTTTTCACCATTCCTTGAGCTTTCTTTCTACGGGTGGCTTGGAATGACCTTAAATCCCATCCAGTGCCACCACTCCTTCCATGGGCAGGGACACCTCCCACTGTCCCAGGCTGCTCCAGCCTGGCCTTGGGCACTGCCAGGGATGCAGGGACAGCCACAGCTGCTCTGGGAATTCCATCCCAGCCTCTCACCTCCCTCACAGGGCAGAATTCCTTCCCAATCTCCCAGCCAACCCTCCCCCTGGCAGTGGGAAGCCATTCCCCATGTCCTGTCCCTCCATCCAAAGTCTCTCTCCACGTTTCCTGTTGGCCCCTTGGGGCACAGCTGGGTCCCCACAAAGCTTGGGATGCTCTCTTGAAGCTTGAGGTGCTGGAACTCAGGGTTTATCAACCTTCTGCTTCCAATCCCACAGGCATTGAGATCCCTGCCAGTGGATTTATTCCTCCTTCCCTGTGCACCAGGTTAGGAAAGAGCCCCAGAATGGTTTGGGTTGGGAGGGGCCTGAAAGCTCATCTCATTCCACCCCCCTCCCGTGGACCACAGATGAGCCTTTTGATGCTTTTTATGCTTTGCCTTCCCAATTTATTCTTGGCTTTTTTGGCTTTTCTGCTGAAAAAGCTCAGCATTCAGGTATTGATAGAGATCAGAGACTTGTGAGAAGCTGTTCAGCCCCCAAACTCCATCTGCTTGGGTTTTTTTCTTGTACACTAAATAAAGGCAGAGATAAAAGTCTCTGCTTGGCACCCACTGGAAATTCAGCTTATAAGGGGAGCAGAAATAGCAAAACAAAGGCTTTTAGGAGAATTACATCACCAGCCTGAATGCTTCAAAGCTGCTCAGAGCTGTGCTGGGGAGGTGCAGCTCCGAGCAGAGGTGTCACACAGCCCCAGAAACCTTTCATTCCTGATGTCTCAATCAGCCCTGCTCAGGTTTTTAAGGTCCCACCTGAGCTGTAGAGCCAGGCTGGGGCCTGGGGAGAGCCTGGGAATGGCTGGGAGGGCAGAGCTGCCACATTCCCACTCTGGCACGTGTTCCTCTGCTGGGAAGCTCACGCCAGGGCTTGTGTGAGTAAAGGTGCTCTTACATAAGCTGTGGAGAGGAAAAGAAAAAAATGTGGTGCTGAAGTGGGCAGTACCTGCCCACGTGTAGGAGGGATTCAATCTGAGAACTGGGGCTTTATTGAAAGAGGTAAATTGAAGATTTCTTGGCTTGGAACAGTTTTTTAGGGGATGGGGGACCAGGGTTTTCATTCCAGTTCCAGCTGAAGGGGAGAAAAAAAACAACTCAAGAGACCCCCACAGCTGGACCACTTCAGTTTGTGTCACTCCTCGGGTTCCCTGTTCTCCATTCAAACCAGGGGATTTGTAAAGGTTGTAAATCCATTGTAAAACAGTGGATTTGATCCATTTTTGCCATGGCAGGAAACCTGGGGCAGCAAGGGAAGAACTGCCAGCACTCCCTGAATGAAAGCTGACTGGCAAAGAGGAGGGGGCGTCAGGAGGGAGAACAAGGCCCAAATTTGACAGGCAACAGTAATTCTCCATCTTCAGAAGGGAGAGAGCATCCAAAGGGGCTGAGAAGGAGCAAAGGAGGCTCAGGAGGGCCCTTGTGGCTCTGCACAACTCCCTGCCAGGAGGGGACAGCCAGGGGGCTCAGCCTCTGCTCCCAGGGAACAGGGACAGGAGGGAACAGCCTCACGTTTGGGGGGTTTAGCTTGGAGATTTAGGGAAGATTTCTTCACCCAAAGGACTGCCCAGCCCTGGCACAGCTGCCCAGGGCAGTGCTGGAGTCCCCATCCCTGCAGGATGGGGATGTGGCACTTGGGGACATGGGCAGTGGTGGCCTTGGCAGTGCTGGGGAGCAGCTGGACTCTCTGAGCTGTAGGGGTCTGTGCCTCTGTGACAACAACAACCAGGGGAGGGGGAGAGGTTTCCCTTCCAGCCATCCAGCAGGAGTCAGGTTCCTGCGGGGGCTGCTCAGCACGTTGTGTAACAGGGAAGGAGCTGGGAGCAGGAGCTTGGCCTGGTTCCCAGCTCTGTGTGTGTGTGTGTGTGTGTGTGTGTGTGTGTGCCACTGCAGATGAGCCCTTTGGGCACAGGTCACTGCCTCTTGGAGCTGGGAGCTGCAGCTTTGCCTGCCCTCCAGGTGTGCCCACCTGCCCAGGCTGTGCCCAGCACCACCTGTGGGTCTCACCTGTGCCCACCTGCCCAGCACTGCCTGTGGGTCTCACCTGTGCCCACCTGCCCAGACTGTGCCCAGCGCTGCCTGTGGGTCTCCCCTGTGGCAGCCTCCCCCTCCTGACTCACAGCTGGCACCTGCTCTCTCCCCCCAGGCTGCAGAGATGGATGGGTTTCAGGCAGACACCGAGGAGGATGAGGAAGATGACGACTGCATGATTGTGGATGTACAGCCAGGCAGAGGTGGGAAGGGAAATGGGGACCTGCAGACCCCTCCCCTGAGGGAGCAGGAACTGTGTGAGCTAAACTTGGGCTTCTCTGCCCCTTTTTCACCACTCCTTGAGCTTTCCTTTCCAGAGATATTTTATTCTAAATACTCCTGCCTTTTAACCTTTTTTTTTTTTTTCAAAGATGCTTCTTTGTTTTTTTATGGCCTTCTCTAAGCTGCTCTTGCCTTTCCTGCCTCCCTCCCTCCCCTTGCCCCAGTGGCACAGAGCCCTTGTGAGCAGCCAGTGGTTTGTTTCTGGGAGCCCAAGTGAGCATCAGAGCACCAGCAGCACCCACTGGCAAATTTTTGGGAATATTGCTGCTCCCTGGGGCGTGCAGAGCCCTTCCAGGCCTGGCAGGGTCTTGGCTTCTCACCCCTCCTCAAAGGTGCCTCCTCAAAGGTGCAAATTGTCTGAAGGAAACAACATCAGGGAGCAGCCCAGCTGCTGCTCTGCTCCACAACCTGAGCAGCTGCTCGTGTTTGTGTCCCAGTTATCCCTTGGAGAAAAAAAAAGGGCTTCAAAGCCCCTCTGCTGCAGCAGCTCCTTTCAGGCCGCGCCGGGATGAGGATGTGGAGCAGCTCCTTTCATCTCCAAGAGCTTTTTTGGACGTGATCACACAGATCAATGAGCTGGCTCCAAGCACGTGCTGTGCTTTCCAGAGCTCTGGGCTCTTTTCTTCCTGCTCACAATAGAGCTCTCCCAAGCTGCTCTCTAAGGAAAAGGGGGGGTTTGTGTCGGGCAGCCCCTCTGGGAGATAAGGAGCTCGTGCACAGAAAATTCTGTAGTGTTTGACCCATCCCAGGCGTTATCTGGGCTCTCCTTCCTCTCTGAGCTCCCCTCACCTCCCAAAACAGACAGTGAGGACTGCCTGACAAGAAGCCTGGGTTTAATCTTAAGCTTCTTTTGGTTATTTACCAGGCTCTGAGATGAAAACCTTGCCTCAGGTTTGTCACCTCTTGTTCTGAGGATGCCACTGAGCAGCTTCCCTCCCTCAGGCTCTGCTGACACACACGCAGCTCTGTTTGTTTGGCTCTGCCTGACTCTAAAGCACTGAAAAGATTATGAAAATCCTTTTTATGGTTGAAGTGATTTTTTTTTTATTCTGGATTGGTGATATTTAAATACGAAGCCAGTATTAAAACCAGTTTTTAAATAAGTGTTGAAAAGGAGGCTCACAACAGATGCAGGAAGCTAAAACAGATAAAAACATAAAGTAGTCAAATTCTACTGGATTAATGAGAATATTTATATAAAAAAAAAACAACCCACAAACCCAACACATTCTCTTCCTTGCAGGTTCTACAGCTTCAGAATCCAGTGGCACAAGAGCTGCTCACCAGGACAGCAGCGTGGTCAGCCCATCTAATACAATTTGAGACTTTAAATGCCTACTAACTCCTCTGTATGTATGTAGAATGAGCTAGAAATTTTTAAACCTTGTGTATCTTTTGACCAAGATACTTGAAAGTATTCCACATTTCTTGTAAAGAGAAGACAGCACTTTGTTCTGCTTCAGACCAGATGGAAGCTTAAAATTTTTAGTTTTAGCTTTTTAGCTTTTTTTTTTTAAATACTGCATATTAATCTGTCCTTAATAAAGCATTATTGAAATTTTGATACTTCTTTGTAATGGAAGGTATCTTAAGTTATCTCTAAAAGCAGCTTGAGGGATTTTTGGAATAAGCTTATTGTGATGCCACTGGGGAAATGACTGTTCATAATGTTGTACAGCGTGGCCTTGGGTATAAAATGATGTACAATTATATATGAATTTATGCTCTTGTACCATCCTGTTTGTGGTCTTACTTGCTCCAGAGGACAGCAGCAGGGCTTTACCTTTGGAAAAGGGGGAAAAAAAATGCATTGTTTCTCTTTATTTTGGGACAGGCTGGACAGGTCAGGGCTGCATTCTCAGTCTCGTCTACGTCCGAGCCGGGCTCTGTCCCACAGGAAAACTTTGAGGTATTAAAGGACTGAGCTGGCATCAAACTTGGTGATAACACAGAACAAACGTGCTGGGGCTTTCAGCTTTATCCTACTGGTGAGTTATGGATCAGTTCTTTAAAGGATTGTCTCTAACTGGAGGTTTATTATCTCCCCCTGGCCCCAGCAGTCGCTCTCCTGGTCTGTGAAGGGACAAGGGGAGGGTGATGCTGCCCCAGTAACACCAGTGCCAGCCCCAGCACAGACTGGTCTGGCATCTCAAACCTACAACAACAACAATGCAACCGGGCTCGGAACCGAGTCTTTAAATAATTCCATTTAATCAGACTAAGAGTAACTTTTACCCAAACAGCTTCTCTCCAACGGGAGTCACAGTGCACACAGAAGCAGGAGGGGAAGCCGAGTTCTAAACCCAGCCCCATAGCCAGGCCCAGGTTGGTAATCCAGCCTAACAGCCCCTAATCCCTACTCCACCACCACCTCCTTGAGAACACCTTCAGGCAGTCAGTCCCTGCTCCAGTTTGGTGTTGAGAGCCCCCAGTGCCACGGGGAGAGGCCACCCGTGAGCCTGGGGCTGGCTGGGAGGGGACAGCAGCACCCGGCGCCTCCGCAGAGCTCCACCAGCGCCACCTCTGAGCTGAGCTCCGCCAGCCTCGGGGGGAAAGGAGGGACGAGTCTAAAGCCAGCAGCACTGGAGGCACTGCCCTTTATTTCAGGAGAGAGGCTGGGCCCCGGCCAGCAGCTCAGGCCGGAGGGGGCTGCGCTGCTCCTCCGCCGCCGCCTCCACGTCGGCCATGACCGCGGCGTCCCAGGCCAGGCTCAGCAGGGCCGAGGGCACCTGGGCACGACAGGCACGTCACTGACCACTGATCCCAACGCCCAGCCAGTCCCACCCCTGCCTGTCCCATCTCCCTCTCCTGCTGTCCCATCCCTGCACTGCCAGGGCTGGGGCAGGCAGCCACGGCTGCTCTGTTCCCCTTGAGTTTAGAACACTCACAGACCTGGAGCTACTCGAACTGAAAAGGACGAGGCTGGATTCTGCGAGCAGCTCCTTTGAGGGGGTGCTGCTTTGGGCTTTCTGTTCATACCCTCCCTCATCAGCGCTGCCTCTTCCCTCTTTCCCAGCCCCTGACAGCTGCTCTGTGCTCCAGGAGGGGAGGGCCCTGCACTTCACACCTCGGAGCCCCCCAAGCAGTCACTGCTTTGTTTGTGCTTGAAATGAGGGCTCAGAGGACAACTCGGGGGCTCTGAAAGGACACGAACTTCTCCCCCAGCTCTGAGCAGCAAAAGACTCTGACAGCCTCAAGATGCTCTGGAAGGTGCCAACGATCATTTTTTTCACTCACCAGCCCACATTCGTTGAAGGCCAAGCTCTCATCTGTCAGTTTGAGACCTCCAGGTCCCAGGAGCTCAAAGGGCAGCCAGTCATCTCTGAGTGCTTCTCTCACAAAGCTGTAGAGCGCAGATACTGATTCTCGGGCATAAAAAGTCCCTGCCATGAGAAAACAAGGTGAGAGAGTCTGGCATTTACCAAAATCTAACCTTTTGTGGTCGCTTCCATGGGGTTTCACCTACTGATGCTGACTTGATCAACGACTTCCCTGACACGCAGCCAGCCTGATTTAACTGAAAACTATAAAAGCAGAATCCCCAAAGAAAAAATACTCAATTGTTGGGACCCCCTGCCAGCCTGTAACAAAGAGCTGGGAAAGCCTGAAATGATTGCCAGAGTTCTACTGGAAAATCTGAAGAGGATTTGTGCTGTTGTACAGTCTTGACATCACACAGGCAGCCTCACGCTGGCTGCTGTCACACGCTGATCTAATGAGTCCAGCTTGTTTCCAGAGGCCTGGGAAGAGCAGCCTTTAATTAATGATGCCTTGAGATTCTTCCCTCTCTGTCCAATCCTGGCTTGAAATCCCAGCCCTGAGCAGGGGGAGGGTTTGGAGATGGGAAGAGTTCGTGGAGAAACGTTACCCCGCTGTGGCTCTGGGGTGGTTTATTCCACCAGCTGAACTCAGCACCCCTTGTTACCCATCCCTTACACTACGAGTACCCTCAGAAGCTTCCAGGGGGTGCCCTCAGGAAGGGTGAGGAGCCTCTTTTCACCTTGGAGGATGTACCCGTCGGGAAAGCGCACCCGGAGCAGGGTGTAGTTGTACTTCCTCATCTCCCTCTGCTCCTCCTTCTCCCGCATGGCCCTGGTCCTCAGCATCGCCGCCTTCTCCACCGCCTCCGTCCTGCGGGGGGAGAGAGAGAGCACCCTGGTGAGCCCCTTCCCCACGAGGAGAGCCACCGGCTCCTGCCCTGCCGTCCCCTGGCCCTGCCGCTCTCACCGGAGCCGCTGCTCCCTCCGCAGCTCCTCGGCAGTGAGGTTGAAGAAGTCGTGGGGCAGCTCGAAGCGCGCGGCGGCGGGCGAGGGCTGGAAGAGGGTGAGCTGCCGGTGCAGCTGCGCCCGCACGGGCTCCGAGCTCAGCAGCTGCTCCCTGTGCTCCTTCAGCTCCTCCAGCCTGCTCAGCATCTCCTCCTTCAGCACGTAGAACTCCTCCTCCGTGGCCTCTGCAACCACAAGGACGGAGAGGGCGTCCATCATGACACGGGGGGCCAAGGATCTCTGGGGAAATGTCACGTCCCGACACGGAATGTGCAGGCTCAGAGGCTGCTTTTGTTCCAGCCTTGGAGGAATGAGCTCTGTGGAGCTGTCAGCAACCAGAGCTGCCCCCAGCATCCCCCCCAAAGCCCTGACTCCACGTTAACACCCTGAGTTCTTGCCTTGTCCGGGAACGGGCAGCGTTTTTGTCTCAAAGCCGACAGCCTGGAAAAATTTGTGTGTCCCTTCCAAGCAGCTTATCCTTTCCTGGAAGAGAAGGGCAGAATTTAGATGGGGTTTGCTCCAAGCAAGGGCTTCCCAAGGTTGAGCAGCTCACCTGAAACACCTTGTTCTGCAGTTTGATTTTCCGGTATTTCTCCTCCTCTGGATGGAGATAGATGTTATCCAGGTACCTGCAGGAAGAGGAAGGCACTGCCTGGATCGAAGCACTCCCAAGGTCAGAGAGGAAACAGAGACCTCACAGTATTTCTCACAGAGGAAAAAAAAAAAAAACCAAAAAAAAACCTGAGAAACCCAGGAAAATAAAATACATTGATGTCCTGGGGCCAAACCAAACAACCAGCAGCTCCCAAACCTCTTGGATTAGTGGGACCAACTCCTCCAGCATGCTGACATCAGGTCAAACTGACAAACTGGGTGGTTCAGGAGTTTAGGCTTCTTCCAAAAAAAGACTTTACCAGAAGCAGAGCAAGAAAATCCACCAGGGAAGGGATGAGCTGCCCTCAAGTGACACTCACTTGGCCATGGTCTCCACGCACGCCCGGACCTTCTCCCGGTCCTTGTTGAAGGTCTGGATCTCCATGATGGAAGCAGCCACTGGGTCCACGGAGAAATACTGGGGGAGAGGGAGAGAAGCTGCTCAGGGAGGAGCTGAGCCCAGCTCAGCTGAACTGTTTTCTTTGCTGGGCTAGAGATGATTTAAGAGGTAAAGTGAAATTGTCCTGGGGGAGATTTTACAGGAAGGAGGTGGAGGGTTGGCCAGCTCACTGCTGGAGGGGACCCATGGCACAAAAGGAGTTTGAAGAGGGAAGGGAAGGAGTTTGAAGGGAAGCACTCACTGCCTGGATGGCTTCTCGGAGCTGCTTTTCCTTCTGGTCTTTCCTCACAACGGTACCGGTCAAGGGGCAGATGAAATAAACCCCTGAGACAGAGGGAGCAGCTGCCCCTTCCTCCTCCTGCTCCTGAAGGAAATAAAACCAGGCACCAAGCTGAGCACAGGGAGGTTTTGAGGAGGTCACGTTTATAAATACCCTGGCAGACCCAGTCGGGACAGGGAGAGCAGCCCCGAGGGGTGCTGAGCAGGGAAGGGCAGCATCTCCCTCACCTTTTCCTCCACGGGGAGCCCCTTCTCGCTGGCAGCTACCTCGGCCATCAGCTCTTTTCTCACTGCAACAGACAAACCCCAGCTGGAGCAGAAGCTCAGTGCATTCCAGAGGCTTTTGGGACAGCTCAGCGCTGCCCTGGGAAGCAAACACCTGCCCAGGTGTGGTGTCCCAGCCCAGGGCTGCACATGACCCCATTTCCATGACAGCTGCCCCAAAGCTCCCTCCAGAGCCGTACCCGGCGCTTTTCCAGCCGGGACCGCCGTCCCCGGGCTCCGGTTCCCCCGGGCCGCTCCTACCTTGGTTCTTGATGGTCTCCTGAGAGGAGCACGGCGCTTTTCCCTTGGGCTTCAGCTCCAGCCGGGCCAGCGCCGCGGCCGCCGCCCTCTGCGCCTCATCCGTCGGGGCCTGACGGGGCTTCGGGGTCACCTCGGACTTCGGCTTCTCCTTGGGGGCCCTGCCGCGGGGGACACGGGCTCGGTGACCGCCGGTGCGGTGACAGCCCCGGGCCCGCGGCCCCGCGGGAAGCGGCGCTCGGGCCCGGCGATGTCGCTGCCCCCGGCCCCGTGCCCCGGGGAGGTTCCGGGCCCGGGGTACCGGCCGCGGAGGGGCCGGTGGTGCCCGGGGGTGGCGTTACCGGCGCTGACGTTACCGGAGGAAACCCTCAGCCCGTACCGGGACGGCTCCGAGAGCTTCTGCCCGGGCCCCGCCGTCTTAAACTTCAGGTCGGCCTTGATCTCCTGGAAGAACTTGCGCATGGCGGTGCCGGGCTGGGACCGGGCCGGGCCGGGAGCACCGGGACAGGACGGGAACACCGGGACAGGACAGGAACACCGGGACAGGACAGGAGCACCAGGACGGGAGCGGACCCGCCGCGCCCCCCCCGCGCTTCCGGCCCGCCCGCGCCGTCACCGGAACGGGGCGGGACCGGCCCGGGGCGGCGGGGGGGCGAGGGACACCGGGATCACCGGGATCACCGGGATCACCGGGATCACCGGGATCACCGGGGCTGGCCGACCCCTGACCGGCACCCTCGGACCCCTGACCGGCACCTACGGACCCCTGACCGGCACCTACGGATTCCTGACCGGCACCCTCGGACCCCAGAGCGGGACCTTCGGACCTCCGCAGAGCCCGGGTTGCACCCGTGGAGCCCCGGCGGCGCCTCACGGAGCCTCACGGAGCCCAGACCTGCACCCCCAGACCTGCACCCGCAGCCCCCGCGGAACAGCCTCGGCCCCCGGTGCCCCGGGAGCGGCCCCCGGTGTGAGCAAAGCAGGCTGAACCGAGCCGTGGGCAGCTCCGGGGCGAGCCTCGCCTGGAGCGGGGACACAGCCGGGGCTGGGGGCGGACAAGGAGCGCCCGGACAAGGAGCGCCCGGACAAGGAGCCTCGTGTCCGTCCCATCCCCGGCAGATCGGCCGAGGGCTCCAGACGCAATGAGCGCACCCCCTGCGTGTGCTGCGGTTTCACGGCGTTTGTTTGCCCGGCTCTGCTCCTGCTCCCCGTGGGACACGGGACACTCGCAGCCGAGGAAGGGGCTGCGACATTCGGGATCAGCACCCCACCCCGAGCGGGGCACCTGTGGGACAGCACCTGGCACTGCCCCTCCGGTGGCACTGGCACAGGGACCGACCCCGGGGACACCCCGGTGGCACCGAGAGCCAGAAACACCTGGATGAAGGCTGCACGCACACCGGCACGGCCAGTGGGAATCACGGACTGAGACACGGACCTGCCCTCCACGGACACCGCCACGGCACAGGACAGGCTGAGGAGGGCATCCAGAGCCCCGGGACTGCTGGGATGTGGCAGAGCACGGCCAGGAATGTGGCACAAGCTGAAATACTGCAGAGCTGGGAGACGGCAAGGCCAGAATATGGCACGGTCAGGAGGCAGCATGGATGGGATATGGCAAAGCCAGGACGTGGCACAGCAGGGACATGGCACAGCAGGGATGTGGCACAGCAGGGACATGGCAAGGCCAGGATGTGGCACAGCAGGGACGTG
>VWYO01001215.1:18720-29896 GCA_013400275.1 Rhadina sibilatrix
CCCCCGGGAGCAGCCGAGGGCGTGGCACGTTCATCCACTGCCCTTGGATGGGAAGAGACTGGCAGGTGGAACCGTGTGGGATCGGGGAGCTCAGGGGGCCTGGAGCTGACACCGCTTGGCTGCAACCTCACCGTGAGAGACCCGGGACTGCCGCTCCTGCCAGGACAGCCCCTCTGCTTTTAGCTCGCTTGCTTTTTTTGGGGAAGGCTTCCCCCCACCCCGAAGACCTCCCCAGCACCCCCTGCGCACCCCGAGGCTCCCGCTGCCCGCGGCCCAGACCTCCCGGAGCACAGAAGACGGGGCGTCCGGCCGGCAGCAGGGCTTTCCCTGCGGCCGGGCTCCAGCCAGGACCGACCCTGCGGCCGCTCGTCCATCGCCCCCCCGCCACGCATCCCGGGGGAGTAGCACAAAGCCCACGTTGCCCACAAGAACCTCGGTGCCGGATCCTTCCCGTTACTCTGGTAGAGACCCCGCAGTGACTCGGATCCGTAGCCGGGGCCCCGTTCCGGGTGCTTTTCCTGCCGCGCTTGGCTCCGAGCGGGTGCCGGACCCGACGCCGCTTGCCGGGGCTGAGGACGTGTCCCCCCGCTGTCTCTGACCTCCTGGTGCTTTGGGTTTCCTTTCAGATCGATGACATCGCGGACGGCGCCGTGAAACCCCCCCCGAACAAGTACCCCATCTTCTTCTTCGGCACCCACGAGACGTAAGCGCTGCCTCGCTCCCCCCGCCGGGCTCGGCCTCCAGCTCCGGCCTCACCTCTGCTTTGTCTCTCTCCAGCGCCTTCTTGGGCCCTAAAGATCTGTTCCCTTACGAAAAATACAAAGACAAATACGGGAAACCAAACAAGAGAAAAGGCTTCAACGAGGGCTTGTGGGAAATCCAGAACAACCCCCACGCCAGTTACAGTGCCCCTGCGGTGAGTGTGGGCTGGGCAGGGGATGGGGCCGTGGCCCCTCCGTCCCCACCCCGAGCCACTCCTCCTGTCTCTGCTTCTCCTCGCTGCCGTGCCGATTGCTTCCAGCTTCCAGCTTGGCTTCCTTGGGGTGGAATTAGCTCCCCTCTCCTTCCCTGCCCTCTGCCTTCCTCAGGGAGTCTGCTCTCCTCACCTTCCTCCATGCAGGGGTTTCCCTCGGGCTTCCAGGAGCGCTGGAAGTTCCCACTTGCTCTGGAGGAAGGTGCTTCTGCCCCGCTGTCGCGGTGGAACCGGGGTCATGCTTTGTGCTGCTTGCCCAAAATCGTGGAGATTCTGTTTTCAGAGCAAGAACTTGAGGCTTGCTTGTCCCTGGCTCCTGGATCTGCTTGTGGACTGTTGGGAAGTCCCTTTCTCCATCCATTCCCGAGGTTCCTGTGCCCTCCAGTGGGATTTGGAGCGGGCCGGGACGGGGAACAGCTCTTTGTCAGCTGCTCGTGGGGGCATCTCATGACCATGATTGGAATCCAGTTTATTTTGTAAAGATCATCACAGGAGGAGTCGGCTTCGTGGGGCTGAAGAGGAAGAGGAAGGTTTGTAGGGTGGGCCACAAGGTCAAAGTGGTCCCTGGAGGTCATCAGGTGCAGGGAATGAGCCCCCCGGGCCATGCCATGGCCGGGGCAGGAGTGAGGATGTGGTTTGAGGGGCAGGGGTTGGGAAATGGGCCACCCAGAACTGTGGGTGTAGGGTGAGGTGAGGCTGTGGAGGTGCTCGAAAACCTGGAGATTGGTGGTGGAGAGGGAGGCAGCAGCTGCCATGGCCAGGAATCCGCTGGGAGCTCCCGTCAGGGATGAGGGACCCGGCGAGGCTGAGGGCTCACCAGCACCCACTGCGTCCTGTGGGCCAAAGCAGAAGACACTGAAGTTTCCTTGGCTTTGAGACCTAAGTGAAGCGAGGCGCCAGGAACAGCCAAGGATGAGGAGAGGCTTTCCTCAACTGGAAGAACCCCGGCTCCAGGAATGTCAGTGCTGCCACACACAGAGGAGCAGCCCAGAAAATGAAGTTGGGGTGTGATGTCCCTGTGTGAGGAACCTCCCAACGGGCTGGAGAAACAAGGAGACCTTCAGGGAGCAGGACACAGGAGATCCCACCTGGGAGGAGCACGGTGGCCACCTGGACTCCTTGTGTGGACCTTTCCTGTGGGGAAAGTGTGCGAAGAGGACGGGAAGAGGCCTGATCCGAGTGGAGGCAGAAGGAGAGGCTGAACCCAGCCACCCCGGCTTGTCTGGCGCCGTCAGGGCAGAGGAGGGCCGGGCTCTGCTCCGGCCTCCAGGCTGCTCCAGGGATTCTGGCAGGGCGTGAGGCTGTGGGGCAGAGGGCAGGGAGGCAGCAGCATCCCGGGAATGTGTCACAGATGCTCTCAGAGCAGGGGCTGTGGGAAGGGCTGCAGCGTTCCCCAGGAAGAGCTGGTGGCGTTGTCCGGAGCTGCCCCGCGAGGGGAGGTTGCCCTGCACTGCTCTGCACACCCAGCTCTGCCCCTTCTCCCTCCTCTCCTGCCCCCACAAATGCCCCACAGGCCCCCCTAACCCTGCTGTCCTCCTTTAGCCCGCGAGCTCCTCCGACAGCGATGTCCCCGAGAACGACCCCATGGCCGGGAGCGACGCCGGGGATGACGAGGACGACTCTGCCATGGCCACGGTCCCCACGGAGAAGGTGGACAGTGATGAGGACTCGGATCGAGGCAGCGACCACAGCGGGCTCAAGAGGAAATCCTTGGCCATGAAGGTGAGCGTGGGCTGGGGACAGGAGGGTGGCCCAGGCAGGGCAACGCTGTGGCTCCGTCGTGGAACCCACCTCGGCAAAACCTGCTGGAGACACCAACTCCCTCTGGATTCTCCAGTGGGAAATGGGGCCCAGTGTGGTTTTGGGGGTCTCGCAGCTGTCTCGTGGTGCCTGTGGGGTGGTGGGATGGTCAGTCCTGGTGGGGTTTGCAGCCTGGAGGGGGATCCAGAGTGCAGCTCTTGCAGGGCCGCTTGGGAAGAGTTGGATAAAGCTCTTTCTGGGAAGCGATTGCATTCCATGGGGAGTGGAGAAGGAATGGGCTTTTCTTACTTTGTCACCTCTCCTTTGCCAGATGCCTGTGACAAAACGGCCTCGGAAATCCTCCAGTGATTTGGATCAGGGCAGCCCCTCTGTCACAGAAGAGGAAAACTCAGAAACGTCTTCTGAGTCTGAAAAAAACAGCGACCAGGTGAGAGGATTTGGGGACACACTGGCAGAGTGGTGGGGAGAACATCCCTGAGGGAGTGGGGCAGAGGCTGGAGGGAACCTGACTGGCTTGGTACTGTGGTGACACTGTTCCACATTTCTTCATATTTCTATTTTCCTCCAGGATTTCACTCCTGAAAAGAAGCCAGTGGCCCGGGCTCCACGGAGGATGCCAGCAGCAGGGAGGAAGAAGAAGGTAAAGGACCCCTAATCTGAGGGAGACTGGAGAGGAGTTGGGGTCTGTGCTGTGGGGAAGGGGGAGCTGGGTGTGACAGGGCTGTGCCCTGGGCCAGAGCACCTGGAGGGACCTTGCTGATCTCTTGGTGACCTGCTGGGGCTCAGGATGCTGGGATCCAGGACGCTGCTGGGTTTGGGGGTATTGCTGGGGTTGGGGCAGTCCCACCCCACGGCCACCCTCCATGCCAGCCCCGCTCTCTGCCTGCAGAAAGTGGAGTCTGGCTCTGACTCTGACTCCAAAGTGGACTCAGATCTGGAGATGGGCAATGCCACCGTGGACATGACCAAGTCAGACTCGGACTCGGACTCGGACGTGTCAGTGAAAAAGGCACCACGGGGCCGCAAGCCAGGTACCCCTGGGGCTGCTCCTGTACCTGCTCCTGCTCCTGCCCTTGATCCTACTTCTGTCCCTGCTCCTGCCCTTGATTCTGCTCCTGCCCTTGATTCTGCTCCTGTCCCTGCTCCTGCTTCTGTCTCTGCTCCTGCCCCTGTTCCTGTTCCTGCCCTTGATCCTGCTCCTGTCCCTGCTCCTGTCCCTGCTCCTGCCACCACCTCGGGATGGGAGTGTGGGAACTCAGCCATTCCCAAGGCTCTGGGGTGACATCCCAAATCCTGGGCACATTCCAGAGCCCCTCTGCCTCCACGGCTTGGGGCTGTTTTTAACAGAGCGACCTCTTGTCTTGCAGCTGAGAAACCCCCTCCCAAGCCCCGGGGCAGGAAACCGAAACCAGAGCGTGTCCCCAGCAGCTCCAGCAGTGACAGGTGAGCTGGGCTGGGGCACTGTCACCCTCGGGCTGGGCTGGGCTGGGCTGGGCTGCGTGCAGGGCTCCGAGCCTGCCCTGTCCTGGCAGTGACAGCGACAGCGACGTGGATCGCATCAGCGAGTGGAAGAGGCGGGACGAGGAGCGGCGGCGGGAGCTGGAGGAGAAGAGGAAGAGGGAGCAGGAGGAGGAGATCCGGCGGCTCCGGGAGCAGGAGAAGGAGGAGAAGGAGAAGAGGAAGGAGAAGGCGGAGAAGGGCGAGGAGGTGCACTCGGACTCGGAGAGCAGCGCCGAGGATGAAGCGGCCAAAAAGGGCCGGAGGGGCCGGGCCAAGGCTCCGTCCTCCTCGGACTCGGAGCTGGAGCAGGAGAAGGAGGTGAGTATGGAGCCATGGGGGCCTGGGGGTGGATGGGCAGCCTGTCACCTCCCTGTCAGGCCAGCAGGAACCTCCAGGAGTGGCAGGGACGTGCTCTCGTGGTCTTGGGTTACCCTGCAGCTGCCCACACGCTGTTGGGAAGGGTTGTGTCCATGGCATATCCATTGCCTTGGAGTTGAAGCTCTTCCCCTGGCCCAGGATTCCTCATCCAGCTGTGGGCCTCACACCTGGCACAGGGTGCCCAGAGAAGCTGTGGCTGCTCCATCCCTGGCAGTGTCCAAGGCCAGGCTGGGTGGGGCTTGGAGCAGCCTGGGACAGTGGAAGGTGTCCCTGCCATGGCGGGGGTGGGATGGGATGAGCTTTATGTTCCCTTCCAACCCAAACCATCCCATGATCTCCAAGCTGCTCTTCCACCACAGTCACGGGGTTTGCTCCGCTGTCCCCCTGGTACCTTTGGGAGCGTGTAGGGTGACCCCGTGTGCCATGGGGTGATGCTGTGCCACGGCAATGGGGTGACTGTGGGGTGACCATGTGCCATGGGGTGACACACGTGCTGTGCTGTGGGGTGACAGGGATGCCCCTGTACCCTGGGGGTGGCTGTGGGGTGATCGTGTGCCATGGGGTGACCACGTGCTGTGGTGTGGGGTGACAGGGATTCCCCTGGACCCTGGGGGTGGCCATGGGGTGGCCGTGGGTGCCGCTGTGCCGTGGCCGTGGCTCCGGCTGCGCCGCAGCGGGGAGGGCTCTGCCTCTCTCCCTGCATTGTTCTCTCCTCCAAGGTAAAGAAGCCGGCAAAGAAGCAGCCCTCGGAGTTGTCAAGGAAACCAAATCAGAAGGAGAAGAGGGGCCGAGCAGAGGAGAAGCCACGGAACAAGTCAGCATCTCCACATCTCCCTGCCTCCCCTTCCCTCCTGGCAATGGGGCTGCTCCTGCGCGGCTCCAGCCCCGGCACCCCAGGGTGGGGATGGGGCCCGTGAGGCTGCAGCACCTGCAGGGGGGCTGGGCTTGTTCCTCCCCTCCTCCTGGGCTGACAGGGCTGGAGGAGCTGTTGGGGGTTTACCAGGATGAGATTCTGTGATGTTTTCTTTCTTGTGGGGCTTTTCCTGTCTGCATTCCTGGGAAGCTGGGGCACAGGGTGCAGGGATGCTCCAGCCAGTGCCATCCCCCCGTTAGCCCACCACAACCATCTTCCCTTTTCCTTCCCTTCCCTTCCCACAGACCTCTGAAAGTGGAAAGAGGCCGGAAGAAATCCGACCCGATCCCTGAAAGGAGGATGGAGAAGAAAAAGGGTGAGAGAGCCACTGTTTCCCATCACAGAGGGGAGGGGAGGAGAGGGAGGGGTGGTCTCCAGGGTTGGTTCCCCCATCCCTGGGACAGGGAAGGATCAGTGAGGTTGTGCCAGGGTTTTTCCCAGCGCTGCTGTGATCCCAGGATCACAGGATTCCCTGACATCCCCTCTCTATCTCGGCACACCCCAACCCATCCTCTCCAGAGACATTCCTGGGGTTGTGCTCAACTTTGGAAGTGTGGGAGGACACAAACCCCTGCCTGGGAGTGATCCCAGGCCCCAGAACAGATCCTGGGCTCTGGGCAGGGCCGTGGGCTCTGCTGGTGCCCTGACCCCTCGGCCTTTCCTCCAGAGCCCACAGTGGAAGAGAAACTCCAGAAACTTCACAGCGAGATCAAGTTTGCGCTGAAGGTGGATAACCCGGTGAGTGCCAACAGCCTGGGACATCCCTGCTCGTCCTTGCCCGGCTGTGACACCTGGGAATGCTCCTCCTCCTCCCTTTGGGGGTGCTGGGAGGCCTCAGGTGCCCCCAGGGCAGCTCCTGATCCCGGTGCCACCCGTGCAGGACATCAAGCGGTGTCTGAACGCGCTCGAGGAGCTGGGCACGCTCCAGGTCACTTCCCACATCCTCCAGAAGCACACGGATGTGGTGGCCACGCTCAAGAAGGTAGAGCAGAGGGCTGAGCCCTCCCCGGGGGCCAGCAGGGAGCCTGCCTGGCCCCAGCTCTAAGGGGGTCCTGCTCCCCGGGGCAGATCCGGCGCTACAAAGCCAACAAGGACGTGATGGAGAAAGCGGCTGAAGTCTACAGCCGGTTGAAGTCGCGTGTGCTGGGACCAAAGATGGAATCCATCCAGAAAGCCAACAAGGCCGGGCCTGAGAAGGACAAGGGGGAGGCAGAGAAGGGCCAGGAGAAGCTGTCGGGGGCAGAGACACGGAATGAAAAGGGGGAAGAGGAGACAAATGCTGGTAATGTTCCTGAACGTGTCGGGACCATTCCCTGCCCTGTCTGGGCATGTCACAGCCCCCTCCTTGGGGCGTGCCCCGTCCTGCTGGGGACACTGGGACATGGGGAGGTGGCTGTTGGCCTCGTGGTGGAGGGATCAGCACCTCCAGGCCCTGCTTTGCTGGAGTGCCAGGAGTGGGAAAAGGCTGGACGGGGAACTCAGTGAGGGCAGAGAGCAAACCTCGAGCCCCACGGCCGGGCTCTGGAGGCCTCCACGCTGGTTTTTGGCCCAGGGTGGCTCCTCCCTGCCAGCCTGAGCTCGGGTCCAGGCATGAAGGAATGTGGAGATGTCCTTGGACATTGGGTCAGGGCCTTGCACAGGGCGTGGTGACTGGGATCTTCCACCCTTGGAGCCAGGTCTCTGCCTGAGGCTGTCCTGGTGATGCTGCAAGAGCCTTCCCAGAGGAGCTGGCAAGGAAAATCCACCCTGACAGTGCCTCTGAGCTGGGGGATGGAGGTTTTGGGACCATTCTTGCAGCTGTGGGTGTCAAACCAGTCCTGGGGTCCCCTCAGGCTCCGCTGTATGTCCAGGGGACAACCTGTGCCCATGGATCCTCAGCCCATGAAGGTCAGAATGGATGAGGGGATCCAAGAGCCTGAGCCTCTCTCTCTTCCCTTCAGACCTGTCAGGTCCTGTGAATGGTGAATCCTTGTCCCAGAAGGCAGAGGGCACAGAGGAGAAGGACAAGAGCCAAGGGCCAGGAGCTGGAGAGCTGGAGGCGTCCACAGAGGAGCCCCACAACAAGTGAGTGTGGGGGCTGCAGAGCCCTGCGATGGCTGGGCTCTGCAGGGATGGTCTGAGGGCATCCTGTGGGCTGTGGGAGGGTTTTCTCCCAGCTTGGGAAGGAGCTGAGATGTGGGAGAGGGGCCAGGGGGGCTGAGCTCTCCCTGCCCCTGCTCTCTCCCAGCAGTGTCCAGGACTATCCCAAGGGCGGGCTGGAGCGAGCTCGCGGGGAGTCGGAGGCTGCGGATGAGGAGGAGGAGGAGGAGAGCTGAGGAAGCAGCTCCCACCTGGAGGAGGAGGAGGAGGAGAGGCTGGGAAGGGAGAGCAGCCTCTGCCTGAGTCACTTCACTAAGTCCCACCGTAGCCGATGTCCTTGGTCTTGTCCCGTGTCCCGTCCCTGCGGAGGCACCACCCGCGGGGGGGCTGTGCTGGTGTCTGTATTTGTCCCCTCCCCTCCTTGTTTTTAATTTTGGTTGGGTTTTGTTGTTTGTTTTTTTTCCCCCTCCTACCTAATTTCTTGTGATTTCAACCGACATGAAATGAATATAAAGGGTTTTCTAATGAAAAACAGAAGGAACCCCAGTGTCTCTTTCTTGAGGCATCTCTGGCTGGGATGAGGGGAGGACCTTAACCCCCTGCCCAGGGTCAGGGCTGGAAAACACCTCGTGGGGATCCCCAAATTCTCTCTGACCAGGATCAGAGGCTGCTCCAAGCCCCTTTCCCCACCATCATGATCCTCTCTTCATCCAGAGGCAGCTGCTGGAGCCGGATCCCTCTGCCCCAGGGGTGACAGCAGGGCTGGGCACCAACTTCTTGGGGTAAAAACAGGGTAAAAAGGGTGTGTTCTCTCCTAACTGTGCCAGGGAGGAGCTGACCTTGGCACCATCCTGCCCGTGCTGGGCACAGCTCGGCGTTGGTCTCTCTTTGCTCTTTTGCAAGGCTCCAGAGCTTTTGTCCACATCCAATAAAGAATTCCCGGCTCCACCCGGTGCCGCCTCCTCCTCTTTGTGCCCGACCCCCGGGGGAAGCTGCCCCGACCCCTCCCGCAGGCTCTGCCCTGGGGACGCTTCACTTTTTCTTTTTCCAGGACTGATTTCACACTCGTAAACAAGACCCAAATAAAACCCAAACCAGCCCGAGTGCCTCTTGCCCAACGCTGGGAAGTGGGAGGCCCCCCTCAGAACCCCACTGCCAGGTCCTCTCCTCCCACCCCTGCTCCCACAGGGGCTGGGCGGGGTTGTCTGGGGATTGGGGACTCAGGACATGGGGGTCCCCAGGTCTTGGGGAGGGGGTTGTTCCTCCAAAGCCCAATTCCTCCCCTCCACGCCCCCAAAGAAGCCTCAGTCCAGTGCAAAACTAACCAGAGTTTATTGTTTCTTTGCTGTTTTGACCCTACAAGGCCGGGAGTTTGAAGGCACCGAGGACAGGGGGGACCCCAAGAGGCACTTGGGCAGCCAAGGCACGTAACTGCAGGTCCCCAGCAAGGGGACAAGGGACAGAGCTGGGGCAGGCAGGAGGGTCCCCACAGAGGCAGGCACAAGGTATGGGGCGAGGGGGGCTGGGGGGATTTAGCAAAGGCTCCTAACAAGGCTTTTTTGATGGGGGAGGAAGCAGCTCAGAGTTGCTACTCCATCTCCAGCTCCACCGGGCGCTTGCCCGAGGGGGCGAAGGGTCCCACCAGCCACGTCAGGGGGGTGTTGAAGGCCACGTGCTCCACCAGCTCGTCCATCTTCTGCTGGGCTTTGGCTGCGTGGCTGCGGGCTCGGGCCAGCACGGGGCCCGTCACGTCCTGCAGGGAGGTGACAGAGGCCAGCGCTGCCCCCAGCTCCTCCACGTTGTGCCGGACCTGCCCCGCCGTGTCCTGGATGCTGGCGGGGAGGCCCTGCAGGCTGGACACCAAGGGCTGGCAGGAGCTCTGCAGCTGCTGGCTCAAGCCCTGCAGCATGGTCAGCGTGCCCGACTCCACTGCCTGCGGGGTTGGGGGGAGAGACACGGGGGTGGTGAGGGCTGGGGGACATCCTGGGTCACCCTGGGGACCCCCTGCCCTGCTCCTACCTCCGGTGGCAGCTGCTCCTTGCCACCGCCCGGCTGCTTCTTGCTCCACTCCAGCCACAGCTGCTGCAGCTTCTCCTGCCCTCCCTGCAGCCTCTGGTCCACGCCCTGCTTCAGGTTCTCCACCTGGGAGAGGGGCACAGCCCGGCTGGGTTGGGGGGCCACCGGGAGACTCCCCGGGGTGGCACAGGGGGTGCGGGGCTGGGTCCTACCAGGTCGAGGGTGCGCTGGAGCTGGGCCAGCAGGTCCTGGCTGCTCTGGCGGGCACTCTGCAGTTTGCCCAGGGAGTGCTGGAGCGCTCGCTGCCGCACCTTGGTGGAGAGGGAGCCCAGGCGCACGAAGTAGCTCTGCTGCTGCTTCTGCTGCTCCGGCTCGAAGCCCTCCACGGCCGTGGCCAGCTTGGCTGTGGGACAGGAGCTGCTCAGGGAGTGTCAACACCACCACCAGCACCAGCACCACCCCACAGAGCCTCCCCTGCTCTGCCCGGGCTCTCTGGAGGGTTGGGATCAGCTGCTCACCCAGCTCCTCATCCGTCATGGGCAGGTAATGGTCCACCAGCTCCTCCGACTTGCCCAGCACAGAGCCCACCATCTGACCCACGGTGCTGATGCCGCTGTTGACAGCAGACCTGGTCAGCTCCACACCACCCTGCACGGCCCCTTTGGTCATGTCCATCACACCGGTCACTCGGCTGGTCACCGCGTCCTTGGCCCCGGCCACTGCATCCCTGGCTCCGGCCACGGTGTTGGACACTGCATCCTTTGCTCCGGCCACGGTGTTGGACACTGCATCCTTGGCCCCAGCCACGGTGTTGGACACTGCATCCTTGGCCCCAGCCACGG
Organism: Rhadina sibilatrix; assembly: GCA_013400275.1. Lineage (NCBI taxonomy): Eukaryota > Metazoa > Chordata > Aves > Passeriformes > Phylloscopidae > Rhadina > Rhadina sibilatrix. The sequence goes on from VWYO01001215.1 coordinate 29,183, forward strand.
TGCTGGTCAGCACATCCTTGGCCCCTGTCACCGTGGAGGTCACCAGCAGTTTGGTGTCTGAGATGATCTGGGCAGACAGACAAACTTCTGTTAAGCACTGAGGGGGTCCTCGAGTGTGCTGCCCACCCCACCCCACCCTGGTACCTTCTGTGGGGGCTGCTGCAGGATGGGCAGCTTCTCCTCCAGCTTGTCCAGCCCTTTGCAGGCGAATTCATTGGCACTGGAAACTGGAGATGTAACAATAGGTGGGTTTAGCACCCTCCTGCCTCGCAGGAGCTCTGCTAGGGCCAGATTTTCCATCACCCCAAAGTTCAGGGGCTGCTGCCCCCACATCTTTTCTTCCAGCTTCTCCAGCCGTTCACCCCTTGGCCGTACAAACCAGAGACACAAAACCAGGTCCTCCCTCTCCTCCTGCCCCACCAGAGCTCGGTGAGAGCCAGTTTTGGGTGTCCCCCTCATCCCCGTGGGGTGCTGTTCCCACCCTACACTCACTCTGGGGCTCCAGCCGGGTGAGGAGGGGCTGGGCCCCGCTCACGGCCGCCGCCGTCAGCGTCTTCACTCCCTTCTCGGCGGCGTCGCAGACGGAGCGCACGCAGGGGTGGCTCTCCTTGGTGCAGGTGTAGGCAGAGGACACCATGTCGTAGGCAGAGCTCACCAGGGGTAGGTTGGCCACGCGTGCCCCGATGCTCTGGGGGCCAGAAAGGCTCAGGGTGA
>VWYO01001218.1:0-19519 GCA_013400275.1 Rhadina sibilatrix
TCCTCCCACTGGGTGGAGCATTTTTTAGTGGAATGTGGATGTATTGCTTTGGGGAGAGTAACAGCTTGGGAAGTCTTAATGGCTCATTGTGAAAAGAGATAAGTAACACTGCCCCACCTGGTTTTAACAGTTGGCCCATTATCAAAAGGCATCCACCCCCTCCTCCTAGAGTTACAAGAGATAAAGAAAAACATCTCCCCAATTGCTTTCAGCAGATGAAATAGAATACATATTTTTGGTTCTATTATCCAAGACACAGAGTTAAACAGATCTGTCTGTAGTGCAGAGATCAGAGGAGAATAAACCTTGTGGGGTCCAGGCCTTGCTTGTTCCTTTGGGTTCCCATCATAATTCCCTTGTCATGACCTGATGTCATCTCAGAACAACATGAGGGGAACTTTCCCATCACTGACCTGCCACTGATTTAACCTGTGGCTATTGCCTGAATCTCTGTGGCCTGGGAGCATGAGCAATGTGTGGATATCAGGAGATTTGCATGTTTAATAATTAGATTCCACGGCTGATGGATTCACTGAATTTCCCTTTGAATCCTGTCCAATGTGTGGCACAGGTGGCAAAGCACCCCAGGGACAGGACAAGGGGGAATGGCTTGAAGAGGAAGAAGGGTAGATTTAGATGGGAAGAAATTTTTCCCTCTGAGGGTCAGAGGCCCTGGCACAGGTTTTGCAGGAATTCCGTGGCTGCTTCATCCCTGGAAGTTTTCAAGGCCAGGTTGGACAGGGCTTGGAGAAACCTGACCTAATGGAAGGCTTGGAATGAGGTGGTCTTCCAGGTCCTTTCCAATCCAAATCATTCTGTAATTTATCCACACCATAACATCACAAGTTGAGATAATCACTTTTGTGATCATCTGGGGAAGTGGGACAGCAAACTTTTCATTTTTTCTTGACATTATTCCCACAAATCTCTCTGGTAATAAACGGAATCTCTGCCCTGTTTACTCTTGTTACCTTTGATATCCAAATCCATTGGTTCTTCCACCATGAAGGAGACGTTCACATCAACATCCTCTCTAAGCATAGGCAAATGAAACTAAAAAAATTTTCAGGATGACGATGACCAGCTGAATTTTTGTTTTAGTTCAAGAGGACTCTGCACTGCCAGAGACAAGAATATCTGCTAGAATGTTAAAATACGTTTTCCTAAAGTGTAGCTCTAATTGGAGAAGCTGAGCTGGTGTGAAAAGGGAAGCTTCACCAGTTCCTATATTTGTGAGGGTAGAGTAAAACAAACTGAGAATCTTATTCACAATTTTTAATATCTCTGCTTTTCATGCAACCCACTGCTCATTCTTCAAATAAAAATATAATTGTAAAGGAGGAATGGCTTTCTATTTTCACTGTGATGATGGAGTAAAAGCCATAGGATTTTTAAGGCACCCTGTACAGAGGTCCTACAGGGGTTTTTTTCCTGGTGAACTCTCCCATCAGTATGGAAATCAAAACTTTAAATTAATTTTGTTTTTACAATGCAAAAAAATCAGTCTCGTGGCATTGAGGCTTTATGAAGCATGCAAAGATTTACTTGCTGAGAGCCAAACTGGAGTGATATTATATATTTACTAAGGATAAAATATCCCCTTGGAAATGAGCAATTCCATCCTTTGAAAATCCGAGTGAGGGCAGGAGGTATCATAAGGAAATCTAATATTGCACTGAAAAATTGAGAAAATACTAGTGCCATCTATTGACATGAAAATATAAAGGCAGAAGAGAAGCTCATCTGCCTGGATCCAAACAAGCAGAGAGGAGGCTGTTTGTTTTAATCACGTCAAGTTAAGATATTTGTAAATATGCAGGTTTATGTTTAGTCTTTTTAATGATGTTGTATTTTGGATAAATATGTTGACTTTCAAATTAATCACCGTTGTAATCAAGCTGCAGCGAGAGATGGGGATTTGCCTGAAATGGGAATTAGGAGTCATTGCTGAGTGGATAAATGCTGGCATTCTGACTAATGCTCTTAAGCAGGTTTGCAGTGTCATCACAGGCTGAATCCAGGCTAGGAACAGGTTTAAATGTCCCATGGAATAAAAGGTGGAAGATTTCCTAGCTCCTAGATCTTCCCTGGCTTTGCACTGGAAAACATTTCCATGCCTGTTTTCAGTACTGAAGCGCAGAGAGATTTCCATTCCCAGCGAGTCAGCAGGAGGCAGCCAGCCAGGATGGGCACCTGACACTGAAATCCAAATATCTCATTTCAGGATCCAGGAGTCTGGATTAGCACCAAATGATTCTTTTCTTTTCAAATTCAAATTAACCTCTCTCCTTGCATTCCCCCTTTGTCAACAGAACAAATCAGGATCCACGTGCTTGGGTCATCATTTGGCAAACCAGGATTTTCCCAATCCAGAGCAAAGGGCCCCGCTCAGGGTATGGGAGTGTTGGACTCTCTGCCCTTGGAACACCAGCTCCTGGAGCTGCAGTCAGAACCTGTTGTCTGGGTTTTTGCTGTTCTCCTCTGTCCCTTTAAAAAGTTTTTCTAAAGTTCTGTTTTAGCCTTCCATGTTTACCTTTTGCAGCGGAGTCAGACAGGATTTTACATAAACAACTTTCTTGTTATTGTAACAGTATAACCATGCTTACATTCTTCGCATAAGGAGGAGGCTGCTGATAGAGTGTTGGGTTACCCAGTGTAGTTGAAGAGGAAGGTTTTCTTCCTCCAATCCATGGTCACTGCTAGAATTCTATAAATGTTAAAATTTATGAATAAACTGCCTCTTTCCTGCCTTGAACATCTCAGCATGTAAGTATCATTTCTTTGTGTCATGTGCGACAAGAACCCACCTCAGGATGATAACAGGATGAGAGGCAGAAGGGGAATTATGGATGTCACACCGAGGTCAGGCTGTGATGTGTACCTATGGAGGCACATCCCTGCAAACACTAAGATGTTGCTCTGTTCTTCTCTGCTTTTCTAAAGTTTTTCCAAAGTTCCTTCAACCTTCTGTGTTTACTTTTTGTGGTGAAGTTTCTCACGCACTTTGCATGTAAATAATGATTGTTTTGCATTCCTCTCTGGAGGAGGAGAGAATTGAAGGACTGTTGGGTTGACCAGTGTGGTTGGAGAGGACCATTTTTCTTCCTCCAATCCACAGTCAGTGTTGGAATTCTATAAATGTCGAGGTCTGTAAATAAACTGCCCCTTTTTTTTTGCCTTGGACATCTCAGTGTATGAGCGTCGTTCTTTTCGCGTCGTATCGCGACACTAAGTTATTTCCGGAATTGTTGTGTCTGCAAATAATTCCTTTCTGCAGAAAAATGCCATGTTTGATAGAAAAATCCTTTGGTTTGGAGAAGAAACTTAATCTCAATTATTGTGTTCTTTATAAATGGAAAATGAAAGCTTGGAAGGACTTTGGGACACAACATGGAGCACTTAAGTTGTCCATGATTTCCGAAGGAGCCGCTACATTCCAATGGAGGCAGCACTTATTTTTTGTCAGGAAAAAAATTAAGGATTCTGAGCTATACTGAACATCTTTTCCTTACACAGCCATCTTCCATGCTAGAGGGACTTGGAGAATGTTCAGTGCAAAGTGGTTATCAGGAAAAAAATGTGCTACAAAAGGTTGATACCTGGAATTGACCATGTACAGGAAAATATTTGAGCCCAGTCTGTGGTACTTTATCTGTGTGATAAAAGATGAAGTTCTGACTCCAGTGTAGGTAGGTGACTTGCAACTTTCTGTATTTCCCTCCTAAAGGCAAAAGGTCATAAATAAATTTTCCTCTCCTTACCTCAGAAAAAAAAAAATCTAAAACTTCAATTACATTATTTTAATAAACCAAATGAGCCTTTGTCAAGCGAGAAAAGGAGAGAGGGAGGAAAAAAAGCCCGAGAGAAAACTTAGCAGGAAAACCTGGATGTTGTTTCAATATTGACATTATTTAAAAACTTATGTGGAGGGAGGAAAAGCTCTTTGTCAGGACTTTAGGAAGGGAGAACCAGGTTTTATCAAACTCATCCTGGTTACTGGAATGATCTTTAGGCTCCTCACTTTGAACAAGTCTGAGCTTCCACTTCCCAGCCCAAAAGTGGTTGCAGTAATGACTCATTTCAGTGATGTGGGATTTCTGTCCTTTGTGCTTTGCTTTGCCAGAGGGCCTGATCAAAACCAAAGATTTGTATCCCCCAAAATGCTGTGACATTTTCACACTGTTCAAACACACTCTCTTAGGTACTTCAAGTTCAGGACTTGCTTAAAGAAAACCTTAAAATGAATCTTACAGAGATGTTTCAAATGATTTTTACAGAGGTATTTGAGTCTGTGTGTCAGCACCTTCCACCCATCTTCATTCTTATGGCCTAGGACCAGCACTCAGTGGTCTATGTCTCTTTGTGCATCGATCTCTGCAAATTCAGGAAGAATTATTTCCACTTCCCCAGCATTCAGAAACGCAGAGGAGAATATCTAACACCAACCACATGCACACAAAAACACACTAATTTTATCTCCTTCAAGCCAAAATTTTGCACTCAGCTAAAGAAGGTTAAAGGTTTTTTTTCTCTGACAGGCTCTTTTTGTCATCGCAAACCTCTCAATCTTCTCAATCTGCTTCAGAAGGGCTGGTGGTAGTCGATCAGAAATAAACAGCCTTAAAGACAAAGGATGAATAACATAAAGATGTGCATGAATCTTTGCCTGAGTAGGAAATGTAAATCGGAGTCAATGAAGAAAATAAAATGTGTTAGCTGAAAAAAACCTGGCAAAGCAAAGCAGTTTTTAAAATAAATCAGACATAGGACGTAGTGTGCAAAGCCTCCTCTTCCACGGAAAACCACGAAAAAAGATCATACAATCATGGAATGGCTTGAGTTGGACAGGACCTTAAAGATCATCCAGTTCCAACCCCCTGCCATAGGTAAGGACACCTTCCACTAGACCAGGTTGCTCCAAACCCCATCCAACCCAGCCTTCAACATTCCCAGGTTGTCCCTGCCCATGGCAGGGATTGGAACTGGATGATCACAGAATCACAACATCATGGAATATGCTGAGTTGGGAGGGACCCATCAGGATCATCAAGCCCAGCTCCTGGCCCTGCACAGGACACCCCAAGGATGCCAGCATGTGCCTCTTGAAGGTCCCTCCCACCCAAACCATTCCACGATTCTGTGATTTTTCCAAGAGACCCAAAATACCCTGGAACAGAACAGCAGTGACATTTGTAGATGAGCATTTTGGGAAATGCCTTTAGCATAACTTCAGAGCACCAAATTCTGTGCCTGAATAACCCTCCTTGCTGTGTCTCTTTCTCACCTCTCCTGTTTGGTGCCTTGCTCTCCTGTCTTCCATCTCCATCCCTCTGCCATCCCCATTACACACCTCACTTCCCCTGTTCTCCATGCCTGGTAAGCACCTAAACAGGAATTACTGCCAGAGGCAGCTGGGATGCAGATTGCTGGTGTTCAAACACTGCTGCCTAAGTGACCTTTTGAAATCCCTGGACATGAATTTTCTATCTCATTTCCCATAGGAAAATATTTGCATATTGTTGAACAGGCTGAGCTTGCTGTTATCGTGTTGTTGCTGTGACTTACAAAACATTACCAGGAAAAAAAAAAAAAAAAAAAAAAAAAAAAAAAAAAAAAAAAAAAAAAACAAAAAAAAAAAAAAAATAAAAAAAAAAAAAAACAAAAANGATAATAATAATAATAGTAACAACAAATCCCAGCTTGTGTTGGAATGGAAGCCTAAGAGATGAGCTGTGGGGCACCAGCATCAGAGCAGAGCACGAGAGGGTGCTTGTGGCATTCACCTCCCACTCACAGGTCCCCGTGTGCTGCCTGCTCCACCTCACTTGTGGTAATTTATTCACACACCTTTAGAAAATAAGATGAAACCTCCTGGTAGTTTGTGAATATCCAGTTTTAAACAAGGCAGCTGAAAACCTTTCTGAAGGAAGGAGGTTACTGGTAAGCAGCATATCTCAATTTATGCATGAAGGGAGGGATTTATAATGTAAATGGAGGTGGGAGAGGGGAAGAGAGAGCAACCTTTGTCTTTCCAGCACCATAAAATTTCATATTTGCAGCACCAAAGAGGCCTGAACACTGTCGTGTTTTCCTGTCCTCTTTATCACACTGGTTTCGTCAAATGTTAGAAAAGGGAAAGATAACACCAAAGAGGGGGGAAAAGGATTGCAAACTTAGCACATTTAGTGACCTCCCATCTGCTGCTCTTGTCAAGAATCTCTCAGATCAGGGTGGGTTTGCTTGGTTGAACCAAGTGCTGAGAGGGAAGGAGTGGAAAGAGTTTTTCTGGCTACACCAAGAAAGGATAATCTTTCATTATTAGCTAGAATTTGAGATTAAAATGTGTAACAAAGGGCTTGAAGGTACAGACATCTTACAAAGAGGTGGCTATAAAATCTAGCAGTGGCTGTTCACCCATTTGACCAGGATGGTTTTGGGTTTTCTTTGCTTTGTGAGCAGGTTTGGGGTTCACATATTTAGGTCAGGAGTATTTTTATGTTCTGCATAGTGAATACAAACCATTGTGACATCCTGGAGCTGGCAAAGCTGCCATATTACAGCTATCAAATATCTATTTATTAAACAATAATCACTATCTTTTTAGTATTTCTTGTGTAGAAATACCATGAAACTGGAGTGATCTGGAGATTTTGAGACCCACTCTTAATTGAGATCAGAATTTGAGAGGAGGGAAACTGTAACATTCCAGTTATTCAAGCTCTGAAGTAGCTGCTGCAGCCAGGGAATATTCCTTAAGAGTGCTGCCTCGTTCATTTACTTTTCCTTCTCCATGCAAAATGTATATTTTAGCATAACTTAAACAAAGCAAAGAGAAATCAAAGGGCATCTTTCTAGTAGTTTAGACACCAAACACAGTGTTTGGAGAAAGCATAACCTGCGATGTCATTCAGACAATTCAGTTTCCAAAAAGTGGGTCCTGCTGAGATAGGCCACATCTGCAGTAGAAGAATCATAAATTGCACAGATTTCCCTGCACATCAGGGCATAAATTACAGTTGTACAGGGCTCAGCCTCCTGCTCCATCCAGCTGCTGCACTGCCCTGGGAGTGAAAGACGAGCTGGGCCACAGCTGTCAGAGGTTGGTTTATGACCAATCTGGACTGGCCCTGATGTCTCACAGCTCTCCACGTCACCTGAAAGAGTGGATAAGCATTGGAACAGGGTCCCAGGGAAGTGGTGTAGTCACCATCCCTGGAAGCCTTAAAAATTCCTTCTTGAAGGGATTCCCATCCTGTTCAAACGAGTGGGAGCTGCCTCCAGGAGTCTGGAAAGTCCTGCTCTTTTTCAGGGATACGGGCAGGGTTTCTTAACAGGCAATGTCCACGTCTTGCATGTCAAGGAAACAAGGAAGGAAGTCATGGACTTCCCAAAAGTGATGAACAGATGTCAAGGGCAAAGGTTTTGTCCTTTACTTCTTAAAAGGGATGATAGGACGAGGCGGAATGGCTTTAAATTAAGAGAGAGCAGGGTTAGACTGGAATTTTGGGAAGAAATTCTTCCCTCTGTGAGTGGTGAGGCCCTGGCAGAAGTTTCCCTGGAAAGCTGTGGCTGCTCCATCCCTGGAAATGTTCAAAGACAGGTTGGACAGAGCTTGCAACAACCTGCCCATGACAGGGGGATTGGAACTACGCAGTCTTCAAGGTCCCTTCCAACACCAACCATTCCATGATTCATCTCCTGAAATAGAGGAGGGTCCTTGGGTTGGCCAGAGGAACTACGGGGTGAATTCTCTGATTCTCGACTGCACCTCCTTTGCCCACGTGAGAACACTACCAGCTGGCTCAGATAAAGAAACACCTGTTGCAGACATCTGAAATTTAGGGTCTTCATGGGGATATCACCCTGAAAAGTCTCAGGACTTCCAGGAAGGTCTCAGGACTTACACAAGTTGAGTGACATCTGCCTAGGAGAATGTGTGGGACCTAAAAGGGAGAAGGACAGACTGAGGCTACCTGGGGGCAGGTGAACAGAGTGCCTGGATTCAGAGCAGAACTCTGGATACACTCAGGAATTCTTGTCCCAGAGAAGCTGGAGTGGTGGAGACTGAAAGTGCAGTATGGAGTTGTACCAGATATTCTGCCTAAATTATAGAGGCTCCTCAGGCACTCCAAAAAAAATGAAAACAGAACCAGCAGCCTTTGGAGGTTGTCCAATTTGAGACCTTAAATATGATGAGAACCTATCCTATGTATCACAGTCAGTGGGTGACATCCAGGGAATAAGCCAAATGATCAAAACAGAAAACAATAAATCCCATCCTTTATTTGTCAGTGCCTTCAAATTTAATTCCCAGATTTGGGGCTTGACTCCTTCCTATACAGCAAGGAAACTGAAACCTTTTTCATTTCCCATTGAAAGCGATGCAATTCAGGCACCCACTCGGAGTTAAAAATAAGATTAAATGGGTGTGATGCACTTTCAACCTCTCCAGAGGAAATAAGTGGGGCAATCTCCATTCCTGCTCACAAATGCAGCCATGCATCTTGCATGAGCTCAATGTCCCTGTCTCTTTCTTTCCAACTTTGCAAGTTATTGTGGAAGTACCTAAATAGGGCACGGAAGAGTCTAAGTAAGGCACAGGAAAAAGTTTTACCTGGGAAGGGGGTGGATGGATGTGACCCTTTGTAGTTTCCTCGTGCTGACTGTGGTGCTGCAGCCAAACCTGCTGGAAGGCGAAGAGCACCTGAAGATCTGTGACCAGGAAAGGTCAGAACTGGGAGAAAATCCTGCCTGCAGCCTTGCCTCGAGGTCCAGACAGAGCAGAGCAGTTCAAAATTCCCATTTGGCTTTGGAGCCTTCACTGGGAGCGTCTACAAGGATTTTGCTTTTTGAAGCTGGAACAGTTCTGTTACCCTGAGATTTAACTGAACCCAGCAACAAACTGAGCCCAAGAAAAGCCAAATATGAATTAGCACTGTTTAGAAGCCTTTGGAAAGAGAGGGGGTTTTGTTTTCCTTTGAGGAAAATGAGCCAGTGGTAAACAATATGGGAACGAGTAATTAATTCGCACAAAAATCATCCATTCTGAAAATATTTATGCTTAAGAATAATGACTTCCAGTAGCAGAAATCTCAAAAATTGGACTTAATACCCATTTCAAATCCACTGGCAATAGCACAGCAGGTTTCCTGGATGTGGTGAGCCAGGTATTAAGCAGTATTAGCAATTTCCTCAAAGTTATTTTTTTTCCCCTGAAGTGACTTTCCCAAAGGACTTGTAGGATGAAGGAAAAAACAGAGGCAAAACACCTAGAGAAAAATGAATTTTTTTTGTTACATATGAGGGATTTTCTGAAATGCAACTGCCTTTTTTCTTGGAGTGGCCAATTGCTTGTGTTCCCTAAAATATACAGTCTGTCTGGGGACTCTTCGAAAATTCTTTCTCCAAACATCTAGAAAATTCTCTGACCTCAGAGAGTTCCCCAAGATGAATCCAACAACTCAAAGCACTCTAATACTGTGGCAACTCTAAAACTTCCTCAACAATTAAAAAAGAAACAACAAAGCCCCTACACAAACGAAAAAACAAACAAACAAACAAAAAACACTAGTAGGGTTTTTTTTTGGTTGCCTTTTTTTTTTTTTGAAATTGGCTTCTCTGGGGATCCTGTCTTTCATAGTGGATATCTGGGATACTCAGGTTTCTAAATTATTCACTTTGTGGTGTGGTTTAGTGGGAATGGTTGGATTTGGTCAAAGTTTGGACCTGAAGTTTTCTTCCAACCTTAATAACTACCTAATCCCATGATTCTGTAGCAGAAATCCCCTTTCTTTGTGGCCTTTGCAGTTCAGGACTCTCACCCAGACTCAGGAGGGACCTACCCACAACTGGGACCAAGGTACTGAGAGCAGCAGTGCCAGAGGAGTTACCCACAAAAACTTCCATGAATTCTTCTTTCTGCTGATGGTTTACCACAAGCAGATCCGTTTTGTGCCTCATCTTCTCTCTTTTAAATAGAATAATGCAGTCTAGACTCTCCTCATCAAACTGATACAAACTTGTCCAAGCTCTCTCTATAATTATTTTGAGGGGCTTCACTATTCCCTGCCACTCATTCCGTTGCCTGCCTTCTCCTTCCTTCCTGGTTGATGTTTCTGGAAAGACAAATTGATTTTAGCTCCCTTTTTCAGGGCTCAGGAGGAGGCAGTAGTTGACAAGGAGCTAATTAGCCCTTCCAAGGTGAACCCAGCGAAGGCAGCGGAGGAGAAGTGAGATGAGAGACCGTTCTGAATGACAGCTTGAAGTGACAAAACAGCTGAAGAGGAAGAGGCTTCAGCACTTACTTGTTGTCCACAAATTGTTCTCCTGTCTAATTCCTCAATATCGCAGTGTTGAGTTCAGAGAGTTACTGCCAATTAAACAATGCCTTGGCGAGGCGTTAAATTGCAAATTCTTGCTGATGGCTGCTGAAACCCAACTTTATAGCAGGTAGGAAGAGTTACCTGGGCTCAGCAATCATTAAATATCTCAGGGAAAAACACATGCCCTCTTCAAGGCTGAATTTTGAAGAGGGCAGCATCTGTAAAGCAGTCAGAGTAAGAGTTATGGGGGATTGTGGGATCTGAACTAGCAGGAAACCAATAAATGTTTCAATCCCTGTGCCAGTCATAACAAGAGACACAGAGATCTTGGAGAGATACATTTCTTTACCAGTAACTGTCCTCACCTCTTCTGAACTTTCAGACAGCTGGATAATAAAACTCGGGAAAAAAAAAAAAAACAAAAAAAACTGAGAAGGCAACGACTCCAATTTCTCCCAAGGTGAATTGTGGATAAACTCTAAAATTCTTTCATGAATATTGTCAGAACAAAAACTGATTTCTGTCTGAAAAATTTTCACCAGAACTGCCATCAAGGGGACGAGGGGGAATGGCCTTAACCAGAGGCAGAGTGGGTTTAGATTGGATATCAGGAAGGAATTCTTCCCATGAAGGGGGTGAGGCCCTGGCATAGGGTGCCCAGAGAAGCTGAAACTGTGGTTGCCCCATCCCTGGAAGTGTTCAAGTCCAGGTTGGACAGGGCTTGGAGCAATCTGGGATAGTGGGAGTTGTCCCTGTCCATGGCAGAAGGTTGGAACCAGATGGGCTTTAAGGCCAACCTTTGATTCCACCAAGCCCTGACTCTTAGGACGATTAAATCAAGTTTTCTAAAGGATCATTAATGCATTACAAGTCTCAGGCAGTCACATTCTAGGCTGAGGTGGCCATCAACCAGCTCATCCCTTGTCTGAGGTGGGTAGTATGAGAGCTTTGGTGGCATTTGCTGCAAAATAATTCACTGTGGTTTGTGTTGAGGATTCCTGAGGCTTCTGTCAGTCTCCTTCCTCTTTCACCTATTAGGTCTTATTTCTGAATTAGTTACTGCCATGAAAAAATCTCCCCATGGCTGTGCCTCCAGGACCTGCTGGAGGCAGGAAGTGCCTTTATTCATCTGAGGTGAACTAACTAAAGGTCATGTCTGCATAACATTTTCTCACAACGAAGACCACGAGTTCCCTGAATCATCCTGCTTGCCCTTACACGTGCTTTCGAGCAATCACCAGCCTCCTTCCCCTAATGAAAAAATTCCCTTTCCAGCATGGAAGCTTTGGGGATCCTCAAACAACACCTTTATCACTTCCAAAATATGCCACACAAAGTGGACAAACCAGCCAGCTTAAGGGAGAATTTGATGGAATATTATGATACGAGATGCTTCTAATTCCCAGTTTCTCTGTTGGTCTTCGCTGTAGTTGTCCCTGTGGCATTGAAACATAGAACACAGGTTCTAAATATTTTTGAATCAAAGTTTGCCCCACCCTAAAGTTTCATTTTCCCACAGGCAAGACCATTGTTTGATCTGTTTGATCCATTTCAATCTTCATCTCACTGTTCCATCTCTTGTTTACACTCCTGCGGTGTCATCTGCCAGACTGGATTTTCAGATTTGTTTCCCAGCACAAAAACCAGCTGGTCGAATATTGGTGAACATTTTGTGGAGAAATGTGGGTGTGTTCAACAACTGGCACAGACCTGTGTCTGTGGGTTGTGTCCATCCATTCATTCTCATTTGGGCCAAAATAAGAGAAGCAGGAGATTTTTCCGAAATCACAAAGTCGTGGAATCACAGGATGGGTCAGGCTGAAAGACCACAGTGGGGTCATCTGGTCCAAGCTCCCTGCTCCAGCAGGGCCATCCCAGGGCACAGGGCACAGGATTGTGTCCAGAGGGCTCTGGAATATCTCCAGTGAGGGGAACTCCACACTCTCTCTGGTCTCTGCTCAGAGCTTGGTGACTGCACAGGGAAGAAGTTCTTCCTCATGTCCAGGTGAAACTTCCTGGGATCAGTTCCTGCCTGTCTCTCCTGTGGCATTGCTGGGCCCCACAGAGCAGAGCCTGGGCCCTGCTCAGAGCCCTCCCTGCAGACACGGACAGGCAGGGATGGGGTCCCCTCTCAGCTGTGTCTCCTTTCAAGAACTCAGAGCTGCCCCAGCTCCCTCAGCCTTTCCTTGGCAGAGGTGCTCCAGTCCCAAATCACCTTCACAGCCTTCCACTGGACCCACTCCAGGAGCTCCATGTCCCTCCTGTGCTGAGGAACCCAGAACTGGACAGAGCACTCCAGATGTGTCTCACCAGGGCTGAGCAGAGCGACAGGGTCACCTCCTTTGACCTTCTGGCAATGCTCTTCCCAATGCACCCCAGGATCCCATTGGGGTGTCCTCAAAAATCCTCCTCTTTCTCCACAGCTGTCCATCACCCTTATGCTTGACCTGGCTGTTGCAGCACATTTGTTCTGTGCTATCATTCCTCAATTATTTCCCTGGCATGGGGCAATTTTCCACTCAGTTATCAAAAAGAGGAACACCATCTTCATCTACGCTGATCCTCATTTCCCAGAGAGCAATAAAGATGGGAAATCAAGCCCAGAGTGAATACAAATTCAGGCTGCTTGGTCTGCAGGAGGTGAGGGTCACCATGTCATCACCAGCCTCACAGGTGACCCAACCCTTTGGGTCCAGCCGGGCTGTTTAATCTTATTCCTGAGGTATCTGCCAAGGAAACACAAACACAGGGATGTCTGGCTGGCCTCCAGCCCTCTTCAGATGACAAGACACATATGGAAGTGAGGGTGACCGTGTTGAATGTGGCAGCAGAGCTGCTCTCCTTAATTGCACCATCTGTCCTTGCAGGGCTGAGTGCCCTTGCTCACTGAACAGGGTCAATTTTCAAGCTCCGCTTGGGCAACTCGAGTTAATCTGGTCCAGACACACCTGTGAGACTGACAAGGCTGGGAGCACAAGGATTGGATGGATGGACAGCCTGGGATTAACACAATTCATCTCCCAGTCTCCTATGGCCTCTTGTGCATTGTGAGGGGACAGAATAGCTCCTTGTTTTAAAGGGAAAAACTGTTTGGAGAAGAGAGGCAACTTCACCAGGCCATGACTGACATGACCTGGAACTACCCAGGCCTCAGAGTACGTGAGAGCTGCAGTCACAGAGTTACAGAACCACGGAGGCACAGAGTCATAGAATCATGGAATCATGGAATGTTTTGGATTGGAAGATCAAGTTCCCAACCCCTGCCATGGGCAGGGAACCTTCCACTAGACCAGGTTGCCCAGACCCTCATCCAGCCTGGTCTTGGTCACTTACACACATAAAAAAGGGCAAGGTAATATCAGGCCTTAGATACTCCCAAATCTGCAATATTTGTTTCTGCTCCTTAAGATCTGAGATACACTTGGATTTCTCCCTGGTTTGGGTATTATTGTCAATCCCCAGTCCCCATAGTCTGCTTCCTTCTTGAGTGCAATATTGGTGGATACTTGCAGCTTCATTTCCACCTGCCCTCAACAGTGTTCAATATAAGCCTTTTATCTGCTGAAGTTGTAGATGCCCCATCCCTGAAAGTGTTCAAGGCCAGTTTGGATGGGGCTTGGAACATCCTGGGGTAGTGGGAGGTGTCCCTGCTCATGGCAAAGTATGGAATGAGATGATCTTTAAGCTCCCTTCCAACCCAAATTATTACATGAATTTACGATTCTGTGAACTCATGTAGAATCAACCAAAAGCCTCTACCAAAAAAAAACCCAAAAAAACAAAAAAACAAAACAAAACAAACAAACAAAAAACCTTTCAAAGCAGGACCATGACAGAAAAGATGATGGATTCTGGTAGATGTCTGGAGAGGAAATACAAAACTGAGGAACACTGATCAGTCCTGAACCACTCTTCCAAACATCAGCTGCAAGCACTGCTGGCAAATTCCCTTCCCCATAGGGAACAATGAAGTCTTCTCATCCACTTGAAACAGCTCAGACAGAAGTTGAAATCAGCTGTATAATTCTCTTTGTTTCCAATCCACTTTCTGCTCAAGGTCCCCTCAAAGCCAAGCAATTTTGAGGGAAATGTATTTTAAAAGATGCTATAATACCCTTCACTACAGACTGCCTTAGGCACACTGTGAATAGAACAACTGAAATGTTCATTTTAAGCTGCAATCCAGGAAATATTTCCTGGCTGTTTCAAGCTGTCGATGCTAAGGTGACACTTGTCTGTTTTGTTCCAACATGACACTTCCTTGACTTTCCTTGGTTCCACCCTCACATCTTGGCTACTCCCTGAAAATGTCAGATATTCTCTTTTGTTGAAGATACGTGAGTCAAAGTTTGATTGAAGTGTTCATGTTGTTTACTCCCTGTGCTTCACCAGATTTTATTCCCAAAAATAAAGATTTCTTCTTATAGCTAATCATGTGTCTGTCTTGATCCAGACCTTAAAGAACGAACCTAAGATTTTTAGACATCCACATATTCAGGCAGCTCCCAGCCAGCTGGTGCTGCTAAAAACCAGATTCATAAATATTTAGATGGGAGATGGGAAAGCTGATAGATTCTGCTGTCCGTTTTGCCAGGCAGTTCAGCTTGTTACAGTTGTCACTTAATCCTAATAGATTTTTCTTACAATTCAGTGTAAACACCTTGAGAAACCCTGATGACTTGCTTGGAGCTCAGCAGGAGAACAGATTGCAGCTTGGATTGGTTTAGGGAAACATCAGCCTGTTCATTAGCCAAGGGAGATTTTTGAAGAAGCTCCATAATTGGTTGTTTTCACAAAGAATTTTGGTTTCATGAGAGCAGAGAATGAGCACAAGCCACCAGTGAGTGTTCCCAGCCAGCAGAACATCTCACACTCTGGGACAGCTCCATTTTTGCTTTAAGGTTGGAACTAAATTTCATCCTCACTTTCACTGAAGGCCATTCCCCTTGGTGGTGCTCACCTCCACAACTCCTGTTTCCTGGGAGTTAGGGGTAAAAAAAATCAAATCTATCCATGAATTATCAGTCTGCAGACTTGGAGTTTGTCAGAGCAAATTCCAGATGTTTGTAGGATATCTCCTTAAATCCACTGCTCGCCCCTATTAGAATCGTGGACTCATCAAGGTTGGAAAAGTCCTCCAAGATCACCAAGTCCAACATGCAACCAAAAGTCCTACCTTTGTCTGAAGATTTTACTGACTCCTCCTATCCTGGAAAGGTAAAATTTATAGAAACACACAAATCCAATTGGATTTTTTGAGAAGATTAAATGGATTTTGAGCACTTCACCTTCAAGTCAGAAAGATAACAAATGATGAGACACATTTGTGTAGAGAGGAGGAATTGAGGGCTTTCAAGATATGCTACTGATGTGTGTTTTGTTTTGTTTTGTTTTCCCCAGTACACAAAACAGATTTGGAAAGGAGAAAAAGTGGGTTTTAAGTGGGTTTTGCTTCATTTCTTCACCTCTAGAATCTTATTTAGTCCATGGCTACCAGAATAACCTTTGTGATTTCATTTTCAAGTGTTGCCACATGATGAATTTGGCCATGGCAACCAAATTTTTCTCCCATTAAACCACGACTGTGTCTTGGTTTGGGGAGACAGGTATCTGCCAGGGAAAGCTGGAGTTTCCCTTGGACTGGAGGATGTAAATCCCCTCCCTCCAAATTTTTATAATTTTGCAATTAAGGNGGCTGCTTTGCCTCCATCTCTCCATGTAATACTGGAGAATTGGAGGTGGAGGGAGGAGGAATCCATCACATTTGAATTTTGGAGGACAACACAGCTCAGTTCAAACTCAAACCCTCCTTCTCTCACATCGACCCAAGGTGCTTCCTCCTCCACATCTTCCTTTTCTCTGCAGGTTTGTGGCTTCATTCCTTGGGGGAAAAAAAAAAAAAAAAGGCTTTGGAGCAAGATAACCATTAAATAAAGAGGTTTTTAGCACACCTGCAAATGGAACAGCACCAGCTATTGGCAACTGCAATTATTTAATGAAGCAAGGAGTTTCCATTGATTTTGTGACTCCAGATGGAAATTAAAAGGCCTCTTATAATTAGCCCTAAACTCTCCTATTTATTATTGGGCTGAGCTGTGTCTGTTTGAGTCTTTGTGGTTGGGAATGATGGTGCAGCTGCTCCTTGTGCTCTGTGTGGATAATTCAGGTTCAAACCTACAGCAGGGTGGGGCGGAGGAATCATTTACTTTTCCTTTGCCAAATCTCTTACGTCAGAAGCGCACAGTTCATGGAAGGAATTGGAGAGGAAAAGATTTCAGAGGGATCTTAGAGGAGCTTCCAATGCCTAAAGCAGCTCTGCATCACCTCAGGCATTGTTGCCTCTTGCCCTTAACAGTGGGAGGGTTTTGGATCTCTTCACTATCCAGACAGGAGATTTTTCCCTTAGCCACCTTTAGAGAGTGCTGGTAAAATGCCACTGGGATTTAAAAAGGATTTGGGAGGGCGCAGGGTAGGTCTGAGTTGGTGTGAACCGGATCTGAACCTCAAGGAACAGATCAGAAGAAAACATGGGAAAACCTGAGTGGGATTCATGGAGTGATAAACCGTGGCTTTGGGACATAGGGATGATTGAATCTCCAGGCAAAGGCTCTACCTTGACTCTGAATTACACTAAGAGCTCCCCATCCCAAAATTACAAGCTGGACAAGATGTCTGGACGCTCTTCATCCAGCCTCCAAGCATTTGTTTAATCAAATCCTTAAGCTCTCTGAGAAATGGGATTTCACAAGACCCCTGGTGGCCTCTTGCACTGCTGCCTTATTCCACTAAGAAAAAATATTCCTTCTCCCCCCAGAAATTCAAGCTTGAATTTTTCTATAGTAGAAGTTGAGGTTTCTTAATCTCTGGAGTGGAAAGGTTGGTGTTTTAAAATCAGCTTTAGTCTGTATCTGATGTCCAAAGGAAGAGAAATGTTGCAAGGCTCTGAGTGTTGTTAATATTTCTCATGCTATTAAGGTCAAGTTTTCTCAATCTGTCGTCAGAGAGCTGCAAAGGTAGAAGCCAAACAAGCAGAGGGGATGTGTAAATTGAATTGTGTTCTAGAGACAACAATTAAAAGTGGGGAAAAGGAATGGAAAAAAGCTCCTTCCCCACATGTGTGAGGTCCCCGTGTCCACCACAGAGCAAGAAGGGTCAGGTGCAAAGAAGAATGAGGTGGGAGGGAATTGTGGTGCCTTGACTTAGAAAAACAGCACAGTTTGGTGTCAAAATCGTCTTTGGTGATGGGAAGAGGAAGGGGTAGATCTAAGAAATCTTTAAGCCATTCCTATAGGTCATGCAGGCAGATTGCCCAGCCTCAAGAAAACAGCTGAGCTACAGGACGTATCAAATAATCAACCAAATCTGAATTATTGATAAACACATTTTTTTCATCCACCAGCACTCATCTGGTGACTCTTCTTGGGGGAGAAAATTGAAAATCGTGGAGTGCATCACGGAACCAGACAGAAAGAAGAACAAAGCAATTATGCAGATGCAATTTGGTACTGAACTCTATTTAATCACTGGGGGGGTTGGTACACGCATACAAGCTGAAGAATTCTAACATTATAATGTGAAATTAGGATATGATTAATGTGGGGAAAGAGTTATTTAGTGGGATTCCTGTGATTTCCACATCCACATTTTCTCAGGGATCTGAACAGAGACACTTTTCTAGACAGCACAGGAATCAATTCAGATATTTGGGAGGTCAAACAGCAATGGGCCTGCTCATCAGGAAAAATCCTGCTCAGGAAAAAAGCTGGAAAAGGGGAAAAATTCCTCCTTCACAAAGGACATCTCCTATCTCTTGTTCCTCAGTACATTGTGTTTAGGCACCTTTATTTTAGGTCAAAGACTGTCATTGTTTAGCATATCCCACTCTCCTGCTCTCTTTTTTTCGCCAAAGGTGTGTGATTTTTTTTTTTATTCCTGCTTTTAAAAAATTATCATTCAGGACAGCTTGTGAAATAGAAAACATGGTCAGAGAAAAGATATATACAGATAGATAGATTTATTTTTTTTTTTTTTCTTCGAAAAAAAGCAAAATTAATTGTGAAGCTGTTGGGAATAGCTTGGACATGTGATGGGAGATTGATCTGAAATTGAAAGATGAGCCCTTCAGTGATAATCAGGAACATGATTTCTTCAGTGAAGTGCAATGGAGCTTAGCAGATGACTAGATTACAATTTCTAATTACTTATCAGATGCTGCTCTTGAGTCAAGCAAAAAGAAAAAAAAAAAAAAAAAAGAAAAGGCCTAACAAGTTCCAGTGGCTGGAAATTCAAGTCAGTGAAATTAGAACTGAATTCAAGGTGTACACCTTAAATCATGAGGTTAAATCAACCTTCAGAGCAGACAAGCAGTGGATGTGATAAATTCTCTCATCAATTATTCTCTTCGGGGGAAGATTATGTATTCCTCTATTAAAAAAGAAAAAAAAAAGGAAAGAGTAAAAAAGTTTTCTATGCAGTTTAAGAGAAATAAATGGGAGTGTTTGTGGATATTGCTGAGACAAAATTTTGTGCTCTGAGCTATGTAGGCCAGATGAGGTTCTCAGACGGGCTTTGCAAGGTTTGAATTGAAACCTGGGTTGGTTTTTCTCCCACTGTTTAGAGGAAGTTCCTTTTTAACAACACCCCACCTTCGGCAGCAGCCCTTAATTTGTGAATTTGTTGAAGCTGTTGAAAAAGTCACCAGGCTATGGATGTGCTCTTGGATTGTGCCATTCTAGGACTGATCCAGGGTGGTTTCCATGTGCACATCGATTGGAAAAGAGAAATATTCTGGGACCTGCCAACCCCCAGACCCCAGAGCAAGGATGAAGGGTGTGCTCCACGGATGAGGTGCGCCTGGAGCCTTCTGAAGAAGAGTGTCCTCAAGGTTTTACCTTCTAGAACTTTTCATGAGCTCCAGTCCCCAAAAGACAGCAAAATCTGGGTGGTTTCACATAAACTGGGAGATCTCCAAGAACTGGTGGTGCAATAAATACAAAAAACTCCTGTTTCCTGTCTTGTGCTCATGTTTCATTGACATTGGTGGGTGTTAGCAAAGACTGTCACTGCTTAGTGGGGTGCTGGAATGATCCTAAAAACAAAGAAAAGAAGATTAGGGCAGAAGAAAGAATGAATGGATGTAGGTGAATCTCTGCCAGGAAGTTACACACACACACATACACACAAAAAAAAAAAAAAAA
>VWYO01001225.1:3343-52748 GCA_013400275.1 Rhadina sibilatrix
AGGAGGCGCGGGGGCGGGTGGTGGGAGAGGGGGGAGTGTCTGGGAAGATGCTGCCTTTTAAAATTGTTTTTGATTAGTCTCCTTCTTGCAGTCCTTAAAGGAATCTGAACAGATTAAATAGCATTGCTTTATCCTCTCTCCTCTTCCTTCACCCTGCTCTAAAAAGCAAAGCAAACCTAACCCCTAACCCTGAGCTACTTGCCATGGGTTTAAGTCTTAGCACTCATGCAACCAAAGGTGCAGTCTGACGTGAAAAGTAGCTGCAGGTCAGACATAAATGCTCTGGCAAGTCTGTGTGAGGCCAGTGAGCTGACACTGTTAGTACTCCCTGGCTAGTTCATTACTCCTTATCTCTTTGATTTGGGTGTTGGTGCAGTTCAGAATGTCTCAACCTACTCATGTATTTTAGGTGAGTAATTTAACACAGAGTAATTACTGGAAGACTTGATAAAAGCATCCAACCAGCTTCAGTAACAGCAGATTGTTGCTGGCCCTGGCTGAGACCAGATGGCAGGAGAATAAGGTGCTTTGATTAGTAGATGCAGAGTAGATGACTCCCCAAATTTGTCTTGTAGGACTGTTGAGATGTTCATCCTTAGCAGTTAGAGAGCATTGCTCTGTGGGAGGATGGAATGTGAGAGGAATGAGAGAGGTTCCCAAGAGAAGAAGCCAAAGGAGGTCGAACAGCAGCAGCCAAAGAGACCCACACCAGAAAGCTGGTGACAGGTGCAGAACAGGCATCTTGTATTTCACATCTGTGGGTAAAGCAAGTGTTTCTTGACTCATTTATGTCAGAGGGATCTGATTTTATCCCTCCTCTGAGGGAGGAAGGGTGCACTCCAGGGCTGTGTCACTGGCCCCAAACCTTTGGGTCTGAAACAAGCAGGTTACCTGCTCCTCCCTATTCCTGAGGCAGTGTGTTTTCACCTCTCCCCATCATATCCACCCAGCAGGACAGGTAGAAAGGCAGGTACCTTGCAAATGAGAGTGTTTTGAGTAGGGTACCTTGAAGATGAGAGACTTGCCTTCTCCCATGAAATAAGCTCTCTGCCTTTGATCCCAGCCTTTCTCCATGCCAGCTCCTGAAATGCCAAATTTCTCCAGCAAACTAAGGCCTAGACTTTTCAGTAACCTTATGTGGTACATCAGTGACCTAGATTATGTTTTCTAGGTACAAATTCAATTAATATCCCTCTTTCTTGAACACCGAGAGATCTCACACTGTCTCCAGATGATGCAGTGGTTTATATCTCCCACTGATAAATTTGAAATGAAAAAAAAAAAAATCCTAGTGCTTTCAGCATTTGTCTGATAACTACCATATTTCTTTATTTCAGTGAAAAGAAAATTCCATGCTCTCATGTGGAGGAATTTGCTAACAAAAACAAAGGAAATAAAAGAAACCATTTGATTTATCTCATGAAAATATTTCACAAAGCTCTGTAGCTGTGTTGTCCTTCACCAATTGTTATATAGCACAGGATTTTAAAGTTTAACACAAACCCTCTCTCACATTTAGTTTTGTTCTTTTTTCTGATGCTGGTTTAATGTGAGCTATTACTTCTTCCTGCAAACTTCATTTTGCATTGTATTTAAAAGACATGCCAAAAAAGCCATGGGAGAAGGATTTTCTGCGGTAGGAATGAGATTAGCACATTGAGAGTGATGCTGGAGAGCTAGCAGCAAACTCCATTTCCCAAGTGAGAGTGAGCTGTGAAAGAGGAGCAACTGGTCTGGAAAGGGAGATCCAGGTAAATCTGTGTAGGAAAGCAGAGAAAAAAGACTTGAGGGCATCAGGTAGTTGCTGTTGGAAGGAGTCTGCAGCAAATGGTGAAGGACTTGGTGTTTGGTGCTGGATGAGTAAGAAGAGGCAGCCAACGCTTATGCTGTGCTCTTCAGGGTGTCTCGGATCTGGAGTCCTGCCAGCGCTTCTGTAACTGTTGCTAGGGAAGCACCAGCAGCCTTTTTTCCAAGGGAAAAAGATTAAAATAGCTGTGTATTTTTACTCAGAAAATTCATTCCGGATACACCCTCCTCTCATTCTGTCTGCTCCTTGGTTTTTTTTGTACTACTGGTATTGTGTTGGAAAATAGGAAGTTGTTAAATTGTTTTGTTGCTTGTGTTAGGAGCAGTTCCTGCTCCAGCCCCCTCTGCATTGTATTGATATATTGTTGTCCTCTGTGCTCAACAGGTGCCTCTGTCCCAAATCGCTTTCAGTGCTGCGCCTCCTCCTCAGATCCTCTACAATCCTGCCCAGCAGATCCTGACATATGCTGGCTTCTGTCCTTCCACAGCAACAATTTCTACATATCCATCCTACCCCTTGCCCCTTCAGGTACAGTACAAAACCACACCCTACTCAAACCATCAGAAAGGCATAAGCTGCCACTTGGTACAAACTTGGCAGAGGTAGGTCTTAGCTGGATCCCAGCTCCCAGCTTTGTCTGTGGGATGGCTCAGTCTGTGCCTAGGTTTCTGGGTGTCTCTGGGTTTCCTTTGGACTTTTACCTCAGGCTTTCTCTGGGTGTCCTTTGGACTCTTACCTGCTGATGAGGTAAGAGTAGCCAAGGGCAGAGAGAGAAGGGGATAGAAACACATGAAATTAAGCTGAAAAAATTCATGTAAGTAGTCATGAGGATCCATTGTGAATGTTCAGTCCTGTGTCCCTTGAGAAACAGAAATAAGTTGCATTTACCCCAAATTCTTACCTGCACTTCAAAATAAACACAGTTGTTTCCTTAGATTTCTACTTTTTCAAATAAGTATGTTCATTTATCATCCTTCCCCTTCATAACCTTCAGAGGCAGACACCACCAGCTGCCCCCAAGTCAGGACAGGTTAGTAAGAGACACTGGAATCCACTGGGATGGTTAGTAGGAAACAATGGGAAAACTTAACTCTATTCCTGGGAAAAAAAATAAAACCAAGCCACCTTTCTGTATGTATGAAACTCATTATGTTGCAGTTTGGAGAGAAGTAATTTCTGCATCAGCATATGAATTTAAAAAATCATAATTAACTTATTCAAAGGTACAAATCATGAATGATGGCAGCAAGAATGATGAGGAACCGCCAGAAGCTCAACTGTCATCTCCTTCCATTGCTTGAGAGCTGTGGGCTGAATCCATTGGGCTGAGGTCTGAGGTCTTCGTATTCCATCTAAGTGTCAAGCTGAAGCTGAATTCAGACCTTCACAAGCCCTGCTCAGATGGTTGTAGTCCTTAATCCCAGTCTGGGTCTGGGATTCATCTGACTGAACACAGGGGCTGTTGGCATGTAGGCATCTAGTACTGCCTGATAATGACATCAAGTAGCCACCTGTCCCCTGCTGCTACTCTGAGAGGGTCCAGGTTCAGGTCCCATTGTCCCCAGGTCACGTCTGTGTGGACATCTGGGATATCCCATGGCATCCCAAAAAGGTTGGACACTTAGATGTGGGAAGCTGAATTAAGTTTTATCTGTCCACAGAGTAGAAGACCTTGCCTGACCTGCTCCGCCCTTTATTCCTGGTCCTCTGCGGAATCCAGTATCTCACTGAATAAATGCTTGCCAGAGAGGCAAAGTCTTATAAAATAAATCAGCCAAATGGCAAAAATACGGGGTGATAGCAGGAATGCATTTTGGAAGGGTATAACCAGCATTTCTTTTGTTTACTGTGACATGTGCCAGCAAAAGAATACGTCCCTCACTGGTACAGTTCAGCCACAACTAGTCTTGGTAACAGGCCTGCCAGCTGGGCAGGTAATGGTCTTGATTAGCTGGGCAGGGACTGGTGGTGATGACAGCAGTTATGGGTTGTGCCAGCTATTCCTGCTAGAGAAGAACTCACTGCAGAAACAATTCCAGGCAAACAGATGGAAGTAGTGGTTGCAGTTTGAGAGGGGAGGGAAGCAACAAGTCCAAAGTAAATAAAACCCCAAGCCAACCCAAACCCACAACAACTAGGTTTGGAGCTGATGCATCTAGCAGGTCTGTCAGTATACCTGCACTGCCTCAGAAAGTTAAAGAGCATAAATAAGCCTTCCTTTTGGGATGTCCCCATTCTCACTCACTAAGTCACCGAGGGGTACAAATGCAGGACAACATTCTCCTTGCCAGGAGGGTTTGACCCAGAGCAACAGCCTCTGCTCACATGGAGCCCAATGGAGGAAGCAAACACCTTAGCATGGGGTCTGCCAGCCCTGGACAGCTCTGAGATGCCATTATCTAAGGGCCAGCCCTGGCCCTGGCCTTCTAGATTGTGGTTGTTAATTTTTTTAGCAGGAGGGAACATCACTTGTCCAGATTTTTCATTTCCCTTGAAAAAGATCCATGATTACTTTATCTTGTGTTTTAAATTCCAGGCACTTTAAGTTCACTTAAAGTCTGAACCTGAGTGGAAGTGAGCCCAAGCCTTTAGCTGAAGCCCATAGACTGGCATGTGCTGGTGTATGAGAGGAATAAAATCCTCACCCTCTTGAAATCAGTGACAAAACTTGGTTTAAAGTAGTAGGATTTTATCCTGAATATTATTCCCTACATGCATTCTTTTGTTTTAATGAATCCTGCTTGTTCCTGAAGAAGGGCTACTTCCCAAGCTCTATGTGTTTTTCGTGCCTTTTTCAGCAAAAGCCCCACCGTAGCTGACTGCCAAAGAGGGAGACATGCCTACCTGTAAAATATTCTCTTAAGAGGAATCTGCATTTGGCAAAGGAATAAGACCTTGCATTTATGCAAGAATTATAACTGAGATTAATTACATCTGAGGTAATTTAAATTTCACAGTGATGCCTGGAAACAGCAGCTACATGTAGCAATCAGTCAGTCAGGTGCTGTGTTGACCGCAGGAAGCTAAGCATCTTTTCCTGCAGAAGTTCCTGTTCTGCTCTATTGCTTAGCTGTCTGCACAATATCTATTAAAAATGGCTTGGGTTACAGATGGAATCTGTCTTGTTTCACTAGACACCTGGCTACACTTAAGCAGGTGCTTTAGCACAAAGCTAATGTGCTGCAATGCATGAGAAATTTAATCATGGGGCTTATTATGTAACTCATGGCAAACAACACAAAACTGCAATTGGGTTGTAATTCTTTACTGAAGAAGTTATTTTTCTTTGTCTGATACAGCCTGCCAGCAATTTTCCAGGAACATCATCTACTGACATTTCTTTATCAGAAGAAACTCAGCCTCCATCTCAGTCCAGCTCCAGCTATGGTCTTCCTCCGAATGCTCCAGCCCTCTATACACCAACTTACTGCTTGCCTGGAGAAAAGCCTCCACCATATGCACCATAAAACAAAGAGTTTATTTTAGTAGCTGGTAGGCTTTTATTTTGTTTTAAAGAAACATCTGGAAACTGTGCTGTGCAGTCCCTTCCCAAAGGAACCCAGCACAGAGTGTGTTACTGCCACTCTGCTTTTACCCACATCTCCCTGTGAGCAGGGCAGAGCCCGGGAACTGTAAGGGCAGACACATCTTCATTCGGTTTGCCTGCAGTCAGATGTAGTAGAACCTTCTGGCTACTGTAAGCATGGGATGCTTCCCTCTCAGTCCACTGCAGAATAGATTTTCTTCAAGAGGAAAGATGAAGAAAACACTACGGATATGTGTTCTGTTCTCACAAACCAATATCGAGGGGTTTAGCCTGTGTTGTCTGAGTGGGTAGCTGGGAGCTCTGAGAGTCAATCATCTTGGGTAGCAAGAGTTAGTTTGCTTGTAGTGTTTAATAACTCTTCTGGTGAAAGTGTTGTACCAATAAAGTGTGGCAATTATTTTACAATAAAGTTCACTGTGTATATTTATACTATACCTAAGGCTGTTTATATTTAGAAGGAAAGGAAAACAAAAGAACAGAGGAAGAAGTACCCTACCAAATAGTTTCCCTTTTCAAGTTTCAGATAGAAAGGCTAATTCTATTGGGACTATTTTAGCTGAGCTCTGTGCTAGTCTAGTCTGCATAGTAAAATGTCACGTTAATGCACTAAAAATACCATTTCCAGACAAGTATTTCAGGCTACACTTTAGTGTTCAAATTAATTTCCTTTCTGGTCAAAAGAGCACCACAACCAAAACCATTTTAGGTTAACTACCTCTTATTTATTTTTAAGTTAATCCAAGACCTAATGCAGGTATTTTAAAATGACTGAAACAGAGTGAATGAAGGGGCCTAATTATTTTTTAAATTTATTTATTTTCTCCAAAGGCTAAGCAACAAAACCTTTGGCGGTGCCATTGACAGGAAAAAAGCTACGTCCCTGTTGTCTGCACTCTACCTCCTCACCATGCACCACATTAGCTGGGATTCCTTTTGGCACACACCTGCCACATTTTGGGACAGAGGTACTTAAAACCAGCATGAAAACCCATCTAAATGCTGCATCCCTTCACTGCATTTTGCTCCTGCAGGAAGGGTGTTGGTGCTGCTTGCTCCATAGTTCTTACAGTCTAGACAGCAATGAAGCTCTAGAAATTTCCTGAAATGCCAAAGAGTAAAACAGGGAATGGAAGGTATTTCTCATTAACATTTTAAGCAGCTGCTCTGTTTTATGAAGATATTGAAGAAAACTATATAAACAAAACCAGCTTACTTGACAGTTTCCTCTGAAAGGAAGTGACACCATCAGACCTGCTTAGGAAAGAAGAAAGAATGATCATCCTTCTGCATAATACTTTGCAACTTCCATGAAATATCTGTTAATTCATGTGTTTTACCTCTGTGTATACAAAGCAGATTCAGTACTGATACAGGTAAGAAGAGAGATTAGTTTATATGGACCATAAAATCCACCTTTTGTTCAATTAAGGTTTTTCAGGCTGGTGAGCAGTGATGAGGTGCCTTATGTGTATTGTTGACAAGGTGAGTTATACGAACATGGCTGAGAGAAACAGAAGTCAGAGAAGAGACCATTGGTTTTGTTTTAAACATTAATTTAATGCATCCAAAATGCTCAGCTCTTGCGCAAATACATGCTGTGAAAAGCACAGTCACTCTGCTTATTAAATAAGTGAAGCCAAATATTTACTTCTTTTTACTTGCTATGAATACTAACAGGAACCACCTGGCTTCATTTTGAGGACTCAAAGCCCAGGATAGACTTGATCCCTTTGGGTTGAGCACCTAGACTAATTGAACAAGGATGAAATTAATGTTTCTCTTGGGTTGAAGCAAATGACTGGGAAGGAATAAAGGAATGCTTATGGCAGCTACCTCTTCCTCCAAACCTTTCTCCAGTATGGTACTGTGGTAGGGTATTAAAAAAATCCACCTTTACACAATCCCTCCCCCACCCCACCCCCCGTTCTGTCATTCTCCAGACTGAGAAATCCTGAGTTTCTCTTCTAAACCACATTTTGAGTCAGGGTACATTGTGGTCTATGCAAAATATCTTCACATACATGCACACATATGCAGAGTCCGGGAGCAATTTCTGCTCTGAATTGGAAATTTTAATGCTCTTGTACACATGACATTTAGTATGGAACTGCAGAGTACCATAATGTACCACAGGATTCACATTTCCAGGACCCAAAATAATTCTGGCCTCATAAACAGTGTCACTTACATTAACACAAAGGTCAGACATGTTTGTGATTCATTTATGCCACATGGTAGCTTTTTGGGAACTACCAGAGATTTTACAAAAATACCAGACATGAAACTATTTTGCTAGCATGTTTCATTTGAAAAGAACAAAGGAAAACAGGGCTTGTTTCATCTTCTTGGTTTAAAAATAGGTGTCTTCCGAGTCTGTATTTTTTTTCAGTGGAGTTACTCCAAGTTTAGTAGATGGGAGATTTTTGTGGTTGAATCCCATCCAGCAGCCCAGTCCCAGGCAGCCACTCACTCACTGTCTCTTGCTGGGATTGGGGAGAGAATCAGAGGGGTAAAAGTGAGAAGCTCGTGGGCTGAGATAGAGAGAGTTTAACAGGTGAAGCAAAAGCCACCCACACCAGCAGAGCAGAACAAGGAATTCATCCACCACTTCCTGTGAGCAGACAGGTGTTCAGACATCTCCAGGAAAGCTGGGCAACATCGTGTGAAACAGTGACTTGGGAAGACAAAGACCATCACTCTGAGTGTCCCTCCCCTTCTCCTTTTTTTGTAACCCAGCTTTATGTGCTGATCATGAAGCCATACGGTGTGGGATATGCCTCTGGTCATTTGGGATCAGCTGTCCTGGCTGTGTCCCCTCCCAACTCCTTGTGCACCCCCAGCCCCCTCACTGGTGGGTGGGGTGAGAAACAGAAAAGGTCTTGGCGCTGAGCAAGCCCTGCTCAACAAAGGCTAAAACATTCCAGTTATCAACATTTTCCAGCACAAACCCAAACTATAGCCCCATACTGGCTACTGTGAAGAATATTAACAAAAACAAGCACAGAGCTGTATTTTGGTAGAGGGCTAAAATAGCCATGAAAAACATACAGAAAATAAAATATTGCAATGTGGACATTTTATTAAACAGAATATTTTCCAGCTCTTACTGATGATACTAATCTAATCTTTCTTGGGTACTCCATCAAATCACAAATTGATCCAGAGTCATCAGCTGTAACATAAAGCACTTTCAGGAACAAGGTGGTTTCCCTTGCTCAACTAAAAAAAAAAGCAAAAGCATAGAACTACTCCTGGGTTTTCCTATCCATGCACAGTCTGCCTGTAAGTTATTACTATCTAGTGGGAAATTTCCTTTCAAACTTGTGTCTAGTCAGACCTGAGAGTAGGTCCTTCTCCAAGTATAAATGAGTAGGCTGGTTGAAAGTGATAAAGTTCTGTCCTTCTCTGCCCTACTGCATTACTGCTGATTGATTTGCTCATGATAAGAAGCTATGATGCCATGTCTAATGGCTAATAGAGTACCTTCCTCTTCTCTGCTAAATAAAGCAGGGATACTTGCCAGAAAAAGTGCTTTGAATAGTCTTCCCCTTCTTTCCTCTTTTCCTCTGGGACAGTTGTAGCTTCACAGTTTGGTCACAGATGTTGCCACACATGAGGATTATTAGACTACTGAGTCATCTCCTTATCTGCTTTAGGGAAAACGTAACATGACTGGCCAAGAATAATTTATAATCGACCTTCTAGAATTAGATAGACTTTTTCATGCTAATCCTCTGAAGGATGGTATAAATGTAGCCACCCAGTACTTGGATTTTGCACCACAGCATATTGCAAGATTACTCAATTTATTAATTTTACACAAGGCAAGGACCAAATAAAACAAGATTTAAGTGACTCAAGACAGGCTAGGCAAAGCCCATCCCAGCTTCAGAAGGACAGCTGAAAAGCTGAACACACTTATGGCTCTGAAACCTTTCCTGCATAAACCCCCACGGATATTCTCACTTCATGCAGTTCAGCCTGGCTAACCCTCACAGCTCAAGCCTCTCTGCTCCCACTAGGCTCACAGTGAATGAGCCAGCCTAAAAATGCAGCAGCAAAAATATATCAACACCAGATAATATTCCCAAATTCTCAACACCTCATCATTTTCTCCAGCAGCTATTGACATAAAAGCCGTATGACTTTCAACTTATTAAGTCTTTTCTTCTAAATGTTTCCTGCTGACCCAACTTCATTTTCCATTTTCTGTTGACCAAGAGTTTTTCTAAAGGTCACAACTGAGTCTTCCTTCTGTGGTACCAGAAAGAGAAACTCTAGCAATAAGAATAGCAGCCACCATTTGCTCTGCAGCTGAGAAGATATGAAATACTGATGTAAGCATATAAATCCCCAACCTCAAAAAACCTCTAAAATTAAAAAAAAAAAACAACAAACCCCAACCCACAGGGTATGGAAGCAACCAGTAGCAACACCACCAATCCCCGCCCCCCCCAACAAAAAACTCAGCCCTTCCCTCTCCCCTTCCCAGTGTAAACTCCACATCAGGCACAGTCTGAGTCATTGTCTCCAAATACCAGAATGTAGAATAATTTCAGTACAGGTAAATTAAAAACTTGTATGTAAATATTTTATTCTCTCATATTTTGCAAATCAGAAAGCAGTGTTTGGTAATAAAAAATAATACAGAATTATTATTTTTCTTCCAGTCCATACTCATATATTACCAGGTTTCCCACATTACGGATGAAACTGTCTCTTACAGTTTTAAGATAGTATTCACTTTCAGTATATTCAGTACTTTTGACTTATTTAATATTAGTCTTCTGAACTATTTACAAATATATTACAACCTTTAAACCTCAAAGCAAAGAGTATTTCAATAATCAATCTGACATAAGGATCAGTAGCTTCTACATAACTTCAGTGTTTAAGAGAAACTATACACGCAGTGCGGTAGATCTGAATAATTTATATCTTTTAAAAAAAGAAAAGCACTGAAAGTTTCTGAGTATAAAACTTTCGCATTGCAGTGGTACCTACTGACCCTCCTGGACTGGAGGGCAGGAATGTGAGGTGATGTCACTGTGCTTGTAGAGAGCCTCATCTAAGTCCAGTGCCGTGTTGCTCAGCTTGAGGGTCATGCAGCCGTGGTAGGAGGCGGTGACCGGAGTGGAAGTGACAGGAACGTCTGTCGGAAAGGGGAGATAAATATCTCTGACAGCTGCTTTTAAATAAATACCTGCCCTACCCAGGCTCAGATGGCTCTCGCTTCAATGAATTCAAACTCACCTCTTTTCATGCCAGGGTTTATACCTCCCCCTGCCCTCTTGCCAGAAGGCAAGAGCACAATCCCAGACGTGAGGAAAACACCATCTGTTCTGGTGCACAAAAGCCCTTCTCCCAGGCTGAACCCTTCCTCAGCTGCTCTGTGTGTCTGCAAGGCCTCCAGACCTGATGAAACCATGAAACCTTGTGCTGCACAGCAGCAAGGCTTCACTGCAGTGTTACAATGTGTTCACACAGCCCCATGTTTCCCCCCTTCCATCTCTGAACCCTCTGCTTTGTTATTAGTGGAGATGTTAGACCTTCCCCTAAAGCTCTTTCTCTTCAAAATAGCTTCCAAAGTATTATAGGAAAAATTTTATGACAGGAAAGCACTTTCCACATGCAGCTTCTACCACTT
Source organism: Rhadina sibilatrix (assembly GCA_013400275.1). NCBI lineage: Eukaryota > Metazoa > Chordata > Aves > Passeriformes > Phylloscopidae > Rhadina > Rhadina sibilatrix. The sequence continues at coordinate 14,345 of VWYO01001225.1, forward strand.
GCTGGACTAATCTTTACCATGACTTTGCTGTGTATGAGCACAGGAAGGTTGCTGGCCTTCATCAGAAAGGTGCTGGAATGCATCAGTTGAATTGGTCAGACTAATGAGGTTAATTTTTACTGTGGAGATCCACAGTGATGTTCTTTTAATCAGTTTACCGGGGCAGAAAACAGATGGCAAGGAAGAAGACACTAAGTACAATCCAATAGACTTGAGGAAATTAGTCAGTCTAACTACTAACTTCTGTAATATCATATACACACCATAAACAAACAAAAACCCCCACACAGTAACATAATGACAAGAAAATCTACATGAGCTCTGTCCTCTACCTTTCCCCAAAGGTCATTAGTTTATTTACAACCCAAAGCTGAGCCAATCAAACTAGTTGTGCAATGGAAAATAATGGAAATCTCAAAGAATATTTAACTTCACAGTGATTCAGGTAGCTAAATAAATCACTTATCTTTACATCGAAGCAAGGACAACTTGAACAATAGGTTGTCCTGTTGACCCAAGATTATATGAAATTTAAAGTGCTCTGCCTGGAGATATGCAGGGCTGATGTGATCAGATACAGCTCAGACAGAATCTAGGACTGGGTAGGAGACAGAACATTCATGGGAGATCTGTAAGCCACAAAGAAATACTATAAATCTCTTCAGCTTCCTGGGGAAGAAGTACCATTGCTTGGTAGTTGCTTTAATTAATGATGTTATCTATTTCCCATTCCTCCCCATTTACCTAGGTTTATCTGCAAAGGCTGCTTAAAGGAATGCAGCATCCCTGTTGTAGTACCTCAGATGAATGTAAACTAAATTTTGAGTCAGGAGTTGAAGTTGTGACTTAACAGCTTGAAGGCTCATCTAAGGAGTCAAGCAGATAGTTGTTTCACGTGCCACAGGGCTGACTGAAAGACAGTGTGGGCTTTCAGATGGATTTGTAAAGGATTAAAAAAAAGGAGTCTTTTTCTTTGTGTTGTAGTTGTAAATCATGTGAAATATTTAATTTTCTATTATGACTAGAAATGGATCTGTCTGAAATGAGGTCATGTTAAGATTTGGAAGCCTAGTTTAAAGGTTCCATCACCTGCTGGAATGCATATTTTCTGAAAAATCACCTATGCATCGCATAAATGACATAATTCAGGATTTACCAGAACTGAAAACCCTGTGGAAAAATGTAATACATGTCTATATGTTCCCTCTTATCTGTTGCAACTCTAAGTAGTATTTCTTCCACATCTGCAACATTAGCTGTGCTTGGGATCAGACTTATTACACATTTGAATCCAGAATTCTTTCTTTATTTGTGGCAAATGGAATAAAGACGTGAAGTTTGACCACTGTACTGTTTTTTCCACAGGGTATGGAAGCATGGAAAAACCAAAAACTACGGAAATGTTTTCAAAATCTGAATGAGCCAAACTCACTTAGATCTGACCATTTGGTATTGTTACTTAGCCCAGAGTGATTAATCCAACCGAAGTGCTGAAATGTTTATTTATTTGGCAAATGACAGGGTTTCTCATGCAAGCGCTGGGTTCCTCTCAATGGCAAAAGCAGAGTGCTGGCAGAGATTCCCGTTGCTAAGCACAACAGATCAAAGGGGGGCAGTAGCTAAACCCACAGCACCAGCTGAGTCTGAGCTGCCACAGCTATCTCACACTTAGTGCTGGCAGATTAAAACCAGTGCTGCACCCAGCACAGGTAGTCTAAGCAAACCACAGCAAACTTGGGACACTGACAGAATGGGATGATTTTCTGAGCTGTGGAAGTCTCTGCTGTGCATCTGACAGCTACTTAAAAGCAAGCAGGCAATGTCTCTTGCCTGTGCAATGGCCATCTTAGATAATTCAAACTGAGACTGGAAAATGCCCCATTTGGGATTTGAGCCTTGTTCCTACCCGTGTGTGAATGTCTCAGAGTATGTAGCCTCCCCCCTTCACATGTGACTGGGAGCCATTTGCATCAGCATAAAACCTCTGTACACTCCTGCTCATGGTGGAGACAGCTGCACCACACGTCCTAGCTCATGTGGCACCTCAGCCACCCTGTTCCAGCCTGATTGCTTCAGCATCTACCAAGAGGCCAACATTTGTACCTCTCCCTTGCCTGGGCAAGTAAGGGCAAGATTTTGTTTAGCTGCTGGTATCATGTGCATCAGAGACATAAGTGTTCCTTTAATAGCATTCCTTCAGCAGAAGGGACTGATAAACCTGTTCAGGCAGAACAAGAAACAAATTTCCAAACCTGGCCAAAATTCACAATTCAGATGAAAGTTTGATCTTACAGGTTCAGAAGAGAGGAGCAAGCTGACCTCCCAGAAGAAACCCTGTTGTTGCTGAAAAGCCAGAGAAACTACAAATGGTGTTAACCCCTTGGTTGTGCCCTACATGCCCTCTGCTGGGAGGCAGTCAGTTAACTGTGCCACGCTGTGATCAATTCAAAGAGAGCATCAGCCAGGGAGAATCACCACACTGGGATTCCCAAGTTTCAGGCAAAACAACTTGAGGCCCTAGTACTCCTCTCGAGGAGAGCTCCCATGGGTTCATTGCATTAATGAAGCACTGCAGGAACTGCAGTCCAACTCCTATGGATTTTACCAGGTTCAAGAAAATAACCCAGTTTACAGCAATCCTTCAGATTAAATCATTCCTATTGTTGAACAAGCAAAACCTCTCTCTATTTTTGCCTCCAGCTGCCCTCAGAAAGACACAATCATTCAAGGAAAATGCAACCCCAGATCTGTTATGTTCCTGCATTGCAGACAAAGCCTGCTCAAGCAGAAACAGAGAAAGAGTCTCACAGCTTGAACAGAAACAGTTTTCCTAACTCCAGCTCAGCAAGGCAAGGTGGAAGTCTGTGGTCCATGTTACAAAACTGGAGGCTCACCTGGCAATCCTCCCACGTATGTCTTCATTGACTGCAAAGAGCTCTCCAAGATGGACAGACTGTCCTCCAACTCAGAGATGCTCAGTTCACTCTCTCCTGCTACCCCATCTACCCTCAGGGATAAGTGATCTTTCTTGAGGAGGAGGTCTACGGAGTGCTCCTTCTTATCACAGAGATTTATTGCCAGTCTGGACACAACTGTGTTCTCCAAGGCCACGATGATAAACTGAACAGAAGGGGAAAGAAAGAAAAACAGGCAGTGAGCAGAAAAATACCTAGCTACACTTACCCAGTACCAGGATGAGCCCAATGTGTCCTTTATTACAAATATTTTGCAGAGCCTCCAGAGAGTTAGGCTTATTACTATTGCTGATTGTGTTCTGAGCTCATTTCCATAGATGAAAAAACAATGAACCAGTGGGACTAATTCTTGAAACCATGTTTTCCCACAGAGAGTTCTTAGTGGGTCTTGCAGAAGTCATTATATTGCATTGGAACCAAACTGACTGGAGCTGCTGTACTATAAATGAAAATTGGCTCATGGGATTTAGTGAAATCCTCCCTGGTTCACCCTTGTGCAATGCCAGAATCTAGCCCTTTGTTACGAATGCCATTAAATAGTAGCTTCAACACTCCACAATAACTGGCCTTTCCCAGCACATTTCCCACACCTCAAGCCTGTCTCTTGGCTACTTTTGGGCAGTTATTGATAACTGAGAATGGAAATCCCTGGTTCATGGAACTAAACAGTTTCTCTGCCAAAAAAAAAAAAAAAAAAAAAAAAAAAAAAAAAAAAAAAAAAAAAAAAAAAAAAAAAAAAACACCATACAAAAAGAAGCTATTCTNTCAAGGTAGCAGTTCTGTCTTTTATCTAGGCCACATTTGCCAAGAGCTCCCCATTAGCACCCCATTAGCATCTGACACACACCTGTAAGAGGCAGAACTTCAGGCAAGCACTGTTGTTTCAGACCACGCTCTGAACAGGTGGGACAAATAATGAGGCAGACAGCAAACCTGACAACTGTTTCTGGAATTGACTTCCAATTACCAGGAAACAGCAAGGAAACTTCTCTACAAAAATAATTGTTTGTACCTGTTGCTTCAGTTTCTTTGTGGAGTGATAGTCAATCAGAGATAGTGATAAAGGGACAGATGCCTCTTCTGTAACTAGGGCAAACAACACACCAGTATCTGTTGCTGGTTGAATTACAGCATTTACTTCAATTTCCCAATTTGTCTTGGTTTCATTTCCAGAAGTAGGTTGCACTGCAGAAAAAGAAATTCATAGGACAATATGTCAAATGGGTAAGCTGTTCAATTTCTCCCTGGAGAAGAGCATAGGCAGATGAGCATCTGGAGGGACTGCCACTTTAAAAATCATTCCAAAGCACCTGAACATAAAATTGGACAAGAAAATAGCATGAATTTCCTCTTGTCACCTTATACATTCTGCTGCTTTTCAGAATGTCAAAGGATAACATGAAGCTTTTTTATCACAAGAGTTAGTCAAATTCCCATGGATGCCAATCTGACACATTCAAAGAACTGCTGCAAGACAGGTCAATCAAAAACCAGTTTTTGAACCAGTCTGCCCCAAGATCATTGAGAAATAAATATAAGTTAAAATTTGACATGCAGGAAGCATTTCTATGAAAGCCTGTACTCAACTCAAAAATTGTATAAGCATATTACGCTCATTACCTACTCAAAGTCTACCTGATCACCAATGTCTCAGAAGTGTGACATGTTTTATTTCATCTGTCTAACCCTGAATTAAACTTTCTGGTATCTTCTTACTGCCTCAGTGCCCTTACAATTTCAAAGGTAATGCAGGCTGCAAAGAAAGATCTCAGTCCTGCTCCTGCAATCTCCCTTCACAGGAGTATTAGCTTTGCTAGTTCACCACATCTTGAAATACAATAATCCATTCCTTATAAAGCTTACCACTGGAAAAAACAAACAAACAAACAAACAAACAAACAAAAAAGAGAGAGAGACAATAATTGTTTGGGAAAAAAAATGCAGGTGCTGAGGTCTTGTCTTGGCTGAGTCCTGTCATCTGCACTTCACTCGCACTTTAGATGCTACCTTGTCTTTACTTTGCAAGTTTTAAATCCATGCACTAAGTAATTTGACAGACACCTGGTACTCCCTAATTTACCATGGCACAGCAGAAAAATCCACATAATACTGAACAGATGGCTCCTGCAAGGACTTACACACCACACTGAAATAGATGGTCACCATTTGTGTGGGTTCAGAAATACTGCTAGTTGATTATACAGATAAGCAAACACAATAAAAGGTGCCTTTCTGAGTACTACATTAGTATGGACAAGTTTGATCTGAAACCTGTTATTACTGTATGCCAATTTCATTGGCTTCTATCAGAGATATGCTTGGTGCATTTGTCCCAAGTGTAAGTAATGACACCCCATGAATAAAAGTGAATCCAAGACAACAGACAATATTAATTTTTCTGTCTATCATAACCTCAAGATACAGCAGTATGGCTTGCAGGTCTCCCTACTGAGCAGAAAAAAATGGTAAGGACTGGAAGCACCTAAGCTGCTGACAGAAAGAGGTAAAGCCTCTAAGGCTGAGGATGAGCTGGAGCCAGTCTGGATGTGAAATATATTACTGGAGCTATACAAGAAAGAACCTAATCCATGCTGGGCATATTTGCACTGGCTCGAACTATTATATATGGGCCTTCCTTCACTAAGAACCACAAGTTTAGACTTTTCTACAACAATCAACAGAGAGTCTGGCATACATCCAAGTTTTACACTGTTTATTAACCAAGTATGGTTAATGGCAGAAATAAAAAAACCCCATCCTACTTACTGTAAGTAAGATTAAACACAGCAAAACCTCGGCCAGGATAGAAAGACCCTCGTCCTGCTACAGCAAAGCACTGCATCTTTTCATTCATCCTTATGGTCTCTTGGATGGAGGTGTCTTCCCCATTCAGCCAGTTCCACGCCCGCATGCAACCATCCAGCCGAGGGTTTATCTAGGAAGATAAAGCAGTATCTCATGCCTCAAACTATTGTTCAGTGAAGAGGAATTGTGTGCAAAGGAATAGTGAGTTATATTGTGATACTAAGCAGTAGAAATAATTTTGATGTGTTATGCACATGCAAACCAACAGGCAGCAACCCCAATCCTGCAATGCCAAGCAAGTGAGTGGTCAGTATTTCCCCAGAAAAATCCCCTGAGCTCAGCCTGAAGCCACAGACCAGAAGGGCACTAGCTAGTGCAGGTGCTGATTTGGTTGTATTGATTCTGTAAGCTCCTCTATGTGTTGCCCATCATTAGTACAATCTCTAAAGCTCTGTAGCCAAAGATCTGTAATTCTGCATTGCAAATGCTGGAAGCTAACTTAAGGCTGAAAATGTCTCACATCATTGCAAACAGCCTGCATGGCACATGAGACATGTGGGGGTGGACAGAGCCCTGGTGGCTCTGCCTTGGAGAAGATAAGAAGAATTGCACAATACCTCTGCCAGAGCCCTAAGNTCCTGGGTCCCCGCTGCGGGCCCCAACACCCAGCTGGAAATAGAGACAGACATTGGAGCTGATCATGGTGTAAGTTTTTGGGTTCTGGCTCAAGGAAGGGCACCTGCACCACAAGACCAGCACACCTCTGTGCACACCTTACTCCTTCCAGCTTCCAGTTAGGCTATCCTGTACCTAACATCAGCACTAAAATGTGAGCCAGTGTGTAAAGAGAAGACTCCTTGCAGAGCCTCTAAATCAGCACCACTACTCCCAATTAACTGAAGGAGAGAGAAAATTAAGTGTCTGAGCCAGGATAAAAACCTGAGGAGTTTCTGGCTCTCAATCCTAGATTCTGACTACACCATGAGCTTACTGTTTCTGACATGCAGTGGCCCTGAATGACTTTTTGTGAGGCACAGGAGCTGTGAGGCTCAGATGCTGCACTCCCAGTCACAGAGCCACAAGCTTGTCACCTCATTTAGGAATAAACAGATGCAAATTTGGATGTCAAGGTGCCAACTCTGCTTGTGGTGGACATTCAAACCAGCTGCTCGGATGAGCAGCAGCTATGCAGTCATCCAGTCTCATCCAATGAATGCCTTAACTTTTATTTCATATGCTGTACCTACTCCAATTAGGAGGAAATAAAGAAAAATAAACTTCTATTTTTCTTTGGATCTCACTAAACTGAAATAGCAAACTGTGATATGTTATGCATGAAGCACAAACTTTGGTTGCAACACTAAACATGCCCCTTGTTGGTTCCAGACTTAGTTGGCACAGTGGCACCCTCACACAGCAATGTGCCCACCAACACCTCCCCTGGGCCACTCATGCTCTCCAAGCCAGAATGACCACTGTGAATTTTGTCATGTGCTCCAGTTTTGCTGTGTCCTAATTCTGCAGGTGGGATACATCTCACCCAAACTTACCTATAAAAAAACCTAGAGTCTCAACTTTGCTACTGGCTTAAGCTCCTGCTATAGTCAATGGACAGAAAGCTGTATCCAGAAGGTGATAATCCCACCTGTTTCAGGGCAAGTTGAACTAGTCTCAGGAAGGACCTACATTACCCCAAGAGAAGATGAAATCAAGCCCTTCAGGCATGCAAAGGAACACAAGCCTTCATGCTATACTTACCGGTAGAATAAGGTCCTTTGTTTTGAAAGGAATGCCTCCTACTGTCAAATTCAGCTGATACACTCCCTTGTCTAGAGTAAACAGGTCCCCTGAGACAGCTATTTTCATAACTGCATCCCTGTTGACCTTTATGATCAAATTTCTTTCAAGTTCCTCAACAGATATCTGAAAAAGTAAAATTCCAAATTGAATAATTCAGTATGAAAAGAACTTACTATCTGCAGTCTCAGCTACAGGGCAAACACCAGTGAAATCCCCAAGAAAAACAAATATTTTCAGGCTCCAAACCTCTTCGTTCACCTTTTAAGTTACATTCCACCTTGATATGTAAATCTACCCTAGAAAGCATTCTGTGATTTACCCTTAATGGTGAAGATAGCCCACCTACTTCAAAACAGCTACAGAAAAATGAGTGGGTTAAATACATGAGTTTTGTAGGTTGCGTTATTCAAAATCTAAATGCAATAATGAGTTATTAATGAGAAACTTCCTAGTGCAACTGCAGGTGAAAGGAAAAGCTGGAAGGACAAACAAGATGTCTTTTGTTGGATCAATGTAAGATAACACAGAAGCCTCCCAGACCCAGTCTTTGAACACTGACCTCTTCAAAAAGCTCAACAGAGGATATCATTTTTGAGAGGGTAACAAAGATGTGTAGTAGGCAATAACTTTTCTCTCAAAAAATCATCTGCATGTTTTCCCTCCATGTCTCTGAAAAGCTACTTCTAGGAAGATTCTATCACCACTGAAATTTTAAAAAAATTTCATCATTTTGATTATGACTAGACTGCACAGAGAAGTTATAGAGCTTCTGTGGAGGGAGAGAAGGTGAAGTCCAAAGCTGATGCACCAGGCTGCTGAACAGCAGCTGAGATTCTGCTGCCTTGGGATATGGGTCCTGCAGCCAGTGGGGGGGTTCTGTGGCTGTAGCAGAAGACAATCCCAGTATCTATGTAGAGAAGAAGAAAGGAACACATCTCCACTATTTCATAATCTTCTTCCCACTCTATGACAGATACTCCACACACTCACTCACTCTTCATCTGGGACACCCAGATGCTGCTTCCCTCAATGAGCTGCTGTACAGAACCAATTATCTATTTCAGAGGATGTTTAGACATGTCCTTCCCTCTCCCTGCTAGCAGGCCAGGTCCTGAGCATCTTTCTCTCTGCATTTTGACTGGCTGTCCCAAAATTGCTCTTATCAGCCATTCTGAGCTCTTGTTCCTTGGCTGTAGCATAACGGAGGGTTGAGCAAGTTTGTACCCGGGCACTCCCTTTGGATTGCAGTCTTCAGTAACGAAGATAAAGTGAATTTGATAGCAGAAAAGATTATTCACAGACTTCCCTCTTCTCATGAACCCTTTTTCTTCTTTTGTGGACTCCAGCACAACCTGGTTTATATTTCTATAACACTGTTTACACCTGGTGTGTTGCCCTGTGCCATATGCCAGGACGTGAATTTATTTGCAGCTTGCTTGTTTAAAGAGACTTCCAGACTGCATTCCATGGAGACACATGAGCCAGTCTCAAACAGGGAGTTTTTTGGGGTATTGGATGGTTGTAAAGCCCATTCAGTGTGTGGGAACATAAGCCCACAGGGTCCTGGCAGCCACAGCCCAGCTGGCTGAGCTACACAGCCTATGTAGCCAAAAACTCACACAGACACCTCTGCTCAGTGTCGTGGTCACCACTGCCCTAATGCTCAGGGCTATGGAGTGCCACAAGGAGCTGGCACAGACCATCCCCCTGCTCCTGGCACAGACACTGGGCAGAACAAATGGGAATTGGGAAAAGCTGGCTGCAGTAGGGTCCATACTATGAAGAAATACAGCTGCTTACAGGGCCACCAGAAATCCAGGGCCTTCTAAAATTTTATTAGATTGTATTGCAAGTAATAACATAAAAAATACTCTGAGTTCTTAGTTACATCTGATCTTTAATACAAGCAAACCCAAATCAGTGAAAACTTCCATTAGAGAAGGGGTTAATCCCTGTGGGAATTCTCAACAGATTCCAGTTTAGGAAATTACATTCTGACTACTTTACAATGCCCTCTGGCTGTTTAAGCTCCTGCTTCTTATAGTCAAAGCTTAACAGCTGGTGCACCACCATCACTTACAAACCAAAAGAGGAAGCATTTCTGTGTTTAGCATTCTGCTCCAATTCCCTACTCTTGTGGCAAGGAGAAGCTACTTGCAGCCTGCCACCATGGCTTAGGGACATTCAGGAGGGCAGTTCTCACAGCTAAGGGTTCCCATATGGTTAGCCATAAGGGCACTCAGCTTTGTGCTTTGGATTCATGCCCTGGACAGCTCATAGCACACAGCCAGCCTATCCACTGTCTGCTGAAAAGCCAGTGAAAGCACTGAAAAGGGACAGACCTGTAGTCAGCTGCAGAGTTAAAACCAAATACCAGTCTTGTGATTGCTTAACTTTCAGCCCTGACATTTAAGAGTGCATTTAAGTTATTATTTTTGCTAACCATTCTGTGTCCTCAGAGCAGTACTAAATTGAACATTCAAAATAAGACAAAATGATGACTGTTTTTGGAAAAGCAAAACAAACAGAAGGCAAGTGCACTCTCTAGTATCATAATTTCATAGGTGCCACTTCATCCAGCTGGATTGCACACAAATAACCACATTAACAGTCTTTCCTGAGGTTTGCTTGTTTGTGTTTTCAATGCTGGTTCAATGCTCATTTCAAAATATGTTAGGAAGGATTAACACCAGAGAAAATACCTAGGTAAAAATATTGGCCTGAAGTTTTGAAAATGCCATCATATCTCCATTAAAGTATACAACGTTTGCTCAAGAGATGAGAACATTGCTGGTGCTTTTTCATATATTTTGCTTTTAAATACTCATTGTTTTTCCATCTGCTGAAAGTTCAATAGTGAAATTTCTGTTTTCTCATGACCCATATGAAGTTCTCTCCAGTTTCCAAGGCCCTCTGGTTAAGATCTAACCAAAATTAAGGGCTTGATTCTGTGCATACCAAAGTCCAGACTAAAGCTCACAACTGCACTTGAGCCTGGACTGTGATGTCTGAAGATTGTTGGGATTGTGCTTCATAGAAAGTGAGGCTGCAAAGTACACACAAGTCCATGCTCAAAATGAAATGTGTGGCTACATGTTTTATAATAGGAGACAGTAAAAAGAAATCCTTAAACAGGATTTCCTAAATTAAAAACCATGCCAGACAGAGAAAAATGGAAAAATGTGGGAGGGGATAAAATGTAGGAACATATTTATATTTGCATCACTCAGCCCTATAGATTAAATTGCATTTAGAGGTTGTGACACTAGATGTCCAGCAGAAGAGAGCCAAATATCTCTAAGGTGAAAGCAAGAGATGAGGTAACACAGCAGAGAAAGGAGAAATCGACAGCTCCCCAGCAAACAAGGCAAGGTCCCAGGTCTCAAAGGTGTAAATTATGAAGTCAAAAGATTAAAGACTCCTTCCTCCTGCTGCTGCTCACCCGTGGGTAAATCCTTCTGCTTTGGGGCAGTATCAGCACTGCACTGTTTCACTTTGGGAGACAGTCACCAGAATTATGGCCACTGACCTGCTCCAGGCACACATCCCTGTGCCAGCACTGCATGATGCTCCCTCCTCCACTCGTGCCATACTATCTGTGCCCTGCTCAGCCCACATGCAGGGCAGCACTCCTGGCTGTAGGGATATCTCTGCCCCCACCCCATCTGTGTGGGTCCTGCCCACCTGTCCCACACAGCACCCACAGTTTGATGTGTACTGTCCCAAAAAGGCTTGGGGAAGGATTTCAGGGAGATTTACACAATCCCTCAGAAAACGCGGAGTGCGTTGCTGCAGCCACTCAGACAGGCAATTTCTTGGCTAGGATGATACCTGGGGATAAGAGCCCTGACACTGATAGCTGGCAGGAGACATTTAATTCTTGCCGAAACACAACACTAACTTTTATCACACTGCCTTCTCTCTCTGAAGAAAGAAAACACATTTCAACTGTGTCCCCCCAAACTAATGTGGGGTAGTTTGTAATTATCTCAAATGAAGTCTGGCATTTAACAAGTATGTTAGCTCCTGTGTTAAATGAATTTGCTTGGTAACTGCTGATTTTTGTGACTCCCAAGTCACCCCAGTGTCATTTACTCTGCTTTTCACATCTTTCATCACCATCCTCTCTCTGCAGGCAATTACAATTGTCATATTCCAAATTAGCAGAACAACTCAGCATAAAATTCAGTAAGAACTGGCTTGAAGCTATTGCTATATGTAAAAGTACAGCACGTCACACATTTTTTCTACAGCTTCACTGAACCACTACAATTCTCCATTTGGAATTTAAAATTGTTTCGCTGACATTAAGGGAACTGAACCAAACATCACCTCATCTGCTGGAAACATTACCAAATGTCAGTAGTTGATAGTGAATGTATTCAAGGACTTCATCATTTATTAATTAGAAACAATTTTTTCCCACCTTGCTTATTTCTTTAATGTATAATTTCGAGGTTTTGTATACTAAAAAACATAAACCAGAAAATGATTCACAGTTGTCTCACATGTGAGTTAGCTGAGAACTTACCACCCACTCCCCAAGAGGCACACCAACTTAAAAGTTAAAAAGAACTAATGAAGTAAGAAAAAATGAAAGGAGACGAAAAAGGCAGAAGTGAGAAAGGATATATAAACTGCTCATCTAGTGTAGATCATACTGCAGGATGTTTTTCATTATCCTGGCACAAATGACAACAATACACTCCCAAAATCACCAGTTGATGTTCTGTGAGAGTGCCAAGAAGAACAAGAACCCTTATAAACATTACAATCTCATGAGATTGCTGGGATTATGGCATCAATAAAAAGATGATTTAGGGGTTACAGACGTAGTGCTGGGTTGACGGTTGGACTCGATGATTTTAGAGGTCTCTTCCAACCTTCTTTGAAATTCTATGATTTTATAATAGACCCCAATATCTTTACAAGGGAAACAGTCTATTTGTATATAAACAGACATGAAGACTTTATAAAAAGTATAGCGTGGTATAAGAGATTTGTCAAGGCCTCAGAAAATCTGAGGCCTGTGACTAAACAAATGAATGAATAAACAAAAGCAACCACACAGCTGCCCACACCAAACACACTTGGAAACTTTCTTAAAAGAACAGCTACAGAGTTCCTTCCCTCTTACTCACTTCCAGCCCTCAGCCAGAGAGCATCTTCTTGAACTGATGTGAAGTCATCTTAGCCCTACTGCATCTCAAAGGCACTGTTTGTGCAAGTGGTTGCTCTGGTTGTGCAAATTAGAGATGCAGCCTATATTACAACGGATATAAAGTATAATTCAATTTATTAGGGAAAATACCCCATTCTCACCTTAGAATTTAAAACATACTGGCATGCATTTAATGGATAGATAGGCTGGAAAAGCGTTTTCCCACGACAACACAAAATCTGTCTGCACCTGATGAGTACATCCCAAAGAAGCCAAGAAGGGGTAGGAGCTCGGCAGGGGAGCGGACTGACCGTTTGCCACATGCCATGGCTGATGAGCGGCCCGGTGCTGGTGACGCGGCCGATCCCATTGTACTTCAGCTGCAGCTCTAGCCGCCCCCTGCGCAGAGCCAACACTATCCATGTGCTGTCTTGATGGCCTCCAGCAAAGAAAAGGATACCTTCAGGATCAAAGGTTCTAAAGTCGAACTCAGCCACAAGTCTGACCGCACAGGTGCCAAGAAATAAATTAGTTACGCAGAGTTCAAAAACCACAGAGTACTTTCCATACAGATAGCATCAATTCTAGCAGCTCTAAAGCTCGTAAACATACTAGCTTTTAATGCGCTCCTGAAAGCCTTAAGATGTGAATACAGCTTTTAAAACATCATCAAGAATAAAGAATACAATACTGTATATCAGTAATTATCCTAGCAGCTCTGTGGCCAAGGCTGCCTTTCTTAATTACTGGTTTAGGTAATGTTTAGTCTTACAGGACTTCATAATCCAAGAAAATAATGAGGAATGTAGGGTCAATTAGTCAATTATTACTGTAACAACTCCCTTGCATGCATCAAAGCCAGTCAGAGCATTTCACTGTCATTCTAAATTGTCCTCACCTCGTCAGTTGTTTCCTTTTGAAGCGCAGCCTGATAACAGGAGTGCCGCTGAACATCCTCCCCAGGTGCAAGGATTTAATACTCCTTCCAACAGCAAAAGGCACACATGGTAGGATGTTCTATAATCAAAACACATTTCTGAGTGCTTATTATCCTCACAAAGCAGAAAGAGAACCAGAGTGCTGTAAAGTAAAGGTCTGTTTGCAGTTACAGCAATGAACACTGACATACCTCACATGTGTTCATGTCCTGGGAAAGTTTCACTCCCCCTCTGCCATCACAGTGACAGGTGTAACTCCCTGGTGAGTTGACACAGGTCTGTTCACAGAGCTTTTCTTCACATTCATCTATATCTACAAAAGACCAGTGAAGAAGAGAGACAAAGACACTGAGTTTGTTTAAACCTGACAGACTGAGGCATGGCCTGAAGTTGTGTCAGGGGAGGTTTAGGTTGAATATTAGAAATAATTTTTCACCCAGAGAGTGGCTGGACACTGGAACAGGCTCCCCAGGGAAGTGGTCACAGCACCAAGCCTGACAGAGTTCAAGAAGCATTTGGACAATGGTCTTGGGCACATGGTGTAACTCTTAGGGATGGTGCTGTGCAGGGCTGGGAGCTGGACTCTATCCTTGGGTCCTTGCTGGTCCCTTCCAACTCAGCTTATTCTGTGAAATCTATTTTCACAGACAGATTCCAGCTGCCCAAAGATACATAGCAAGTCAGTGGGAAGGCTGGAAGCAGAACTCCACTACTTGTCTGCTGGAGCAGAGCCCTGGGCTTTAACTTCTAGACAAGACTTCCTCCCTTCAGGCCCCTTTTGCTATGCCTGTACTGACTGACTCCTGCTCCTTGCAGTCAGAGACTGCATAGAAAACCTGGGTTTCTCATTCACTGTTTTCTTTTCTTTTTTTTCTTCAGCTATTTCTTATCTTCCTCACAAACAAGTGCAGGAAAGCACACTGTGACAGCCCACAGGGATCTCTTCAGGCAGAGTTTACCACGTAACGCCCAACAGGACTGGATGGAGTGTGATTTGAGTCATTACATTTGCTTAGACAAAAGTCAGGGAACAATGCTGGTTTTGGAATTCTTTCAAAACTTACTCTGTTGAGAAAGCTTGCGGCAGTGTAGCCAGCAGAACTGTGCATGGTTCCAGTACATACTAAGTTCCTAGTTCAGAGTGATACCACTAGACAGGTTTTGAAAAAAGAGTTACTGCTTTGTAACTTTTCTTGTCCTATGAAGAGAGACAGCAACACGCACAGATGCTTCTGAGCTTTCACCAGATCTTGCACTTGTTAAAATTTCAAGAAATATCACTACTTTGGCTCATACACCTTGACTCAAGCCATCAAAGATGACTGCAAACTCACTGAACTCAATGATGACTGCAAGCTTGATGAACTCAAAGGTGACTGCAAACTGCAAACTCACTCCCAACTAGGGAAAGGGAACAGAAGTACAGTGTGCAAGCAAGATTAAAAAATAAATAAAACCAGTTTTATTGAAGCCTGAAACTAAATTTCTGGGGTTCTGCAGATTTAAATTATATAATAGATGCTGACATATTTCTTGAGCTTACCCTGACAAGTTTTTCTCACATCATCGTACTTGTAGCCTGGATTGCAGAGACATTCATATGAGCTTATTAAATTTTTACAATGAGCTTCTCCACAGATGTCTGCTGATGCTGTGCATTCATCTATGTCTGCAAAACAAGCAATTAAACAACATGATTTCAGAGGAGTATAATCACTTCACTGTTCACATGGAGTGAGCTTAGGAGAAGGAGATTCCTGTGTAATTTTTGAAATTGAAAAATTTCTTTAAGAATCTTTAAGAATCCACTTCTAGGGTTAACTAGCTATAACAAGTGACTTTAGGCTTCAAAAATCAGTTGGTCTTTTTTATCTTAAGCCATTCACCACTGTTGGAAAAAGCAATGCAAAGTAAACAAGGAGAAAAGCTGTAAAAAAAGCAACTACCACAAAACCAAAAAGCCCTACTCCCCCCAATCAGGGGGGCTGAAACTGCAGGTTAAAAAAAGCAGCAGGCAGAAACTTAGGACCGGCAGCATGAATTTTACCAAAACACTGAAGGAGCACTTAGCCTGCGGCATTTCAGAGATTTCTGCTCTGTGTCCTCAGACAGGCAAACAAGTTTTCATATATTTACAAAGCTAAGATCTAAATCTGCTGGTCTGCAATGGCAAAGGAGAATTGAAGCAGCACAATTTGTCACACAGAGAACAAGCCATGCCAGAGACACGTGGGGTTTTCCCATAAGGAAAGGCAATGAACTGGAAGTCCATAAAAAAACACCTGTGTTCCTCACATGTTAACTAATACCCTGCAGAATCCCAGTGTTGACAAAACATTTGCAGCACACCTAGAGTTCAATATTTACTTTTGCTTTCTAGTATGTGTTAAAACTACAATTACACATTACTCTTGTTGATTTTCCCACGTATGAGTGAACTGGCTGAGTACACTATGTAGCTTAGCCTACAAATCAAGGCAACAGGGAGCTTTTGTGTGTATGCCCATGATGACAGGAACAAATATAAAAAAAGTCAAAATGCAATGATAAATTTGAGCTATCAATAACCACACCTGACAGTAATCTCAGCAGCTGGAAGGTCACAGGTTGAAGCTACAGAATGTTAAGTAGTGCTCACAGTGCTCCAGGAGACAGTACTAGGGTATGGAACAAATGTACATGCACAGGAAAACAAACACATATGTGAGCCTCTCACCATCCACCTGTCCATGCTGACTGGCATCAGAGGACAATTCAAAAGTGAAATTGGCTGCTGTAAGTTGCTGCTCCCATTAGGAAGGGATACCATGTAATCTATACAGTCATCACTTTTTAGAGTGGAAGTGACATAGAAACAAAATCTTGCTCTTTTTCTTTTTGCTGGTAGCATTAATAAGTTGTTCAGATCATGTATACAATTTGTTTAGAAATATGTCATCGCATCCATCTCTAAGAGATATATACCTGTTTTTTCATAAGATGAACATAACTAACAGCTACCTGTTGTTGAGTTATTGAGTCTGTCTCAGCATGCAGTTTCTTAACACTTTTAAAATCTCAGTTGCTTAAGTTTGGGTTATGTAAATTCATTCAACAGCTTCAATCAGAAACTTCAGATCCTCACTTTCTGTTTTCAGCTGGTATGTAAAGTAGCTGCCAAACTTTGCTAGGGCATTTCTACACCTATTAATTTTGAGTTGCAGTGAATTTAGCCATCTGTATCTATCTGAATTCATTAGCTGCTGCACACATCCAAATCTAAAAAAAAAAATAAATAAATAAGAAACATACAAAAGAAAAACAAATGGCTCACATACTACAACACTGTGAGACTGGAAAGAATCATAACAACACATCTGGCCAGCACTTCCTCCTCTCAATGTCAGGATACGAGGACTGATCAACTAAACCAATTTAGCACAATCCAAGCCACAAATCCTCCGTGAATCACGCCTGTGTTATGTTTTTGAGAGCATCATGGTCCAACTGCTGACAAGCCCAGGCATGTAGACTGGCTGGAGCACCCAGCACAACCCCAGTGGAGTAAAGCTAAGAGGAGCTACCAGCGAGTTTCTGCCGGGCTAGGGAGCAGACCAGGACTGCTCAGGGCAACCCAGCTCTCCAAAACACAGACACAAGTCACGAAGCATCCCCCCTGAAGCAAACTGAGAGTCCCAGCAAAGCTTACCTTCACATATTTTGCTGTCTTTAAGAGCATAGCCACTGTAGCATGAGCACCGGTAGCTGCCTAGCTTGTTGAGGCAGAGCTGGTTACAGCCACCATTCTGTGTTCTGCATTCATCAATATCTACATCAAAACAAAGTGTCACAGTCAGCTCTTCACATCTGTAAATAATTTACGGGGTAAGAGTGGAATAGGCACTGGGAAGGAGAAAGACCAAACAAGAAACAGTATTACAGATGTAACATGGTGATAACAAAAAGCACACAAAGGTTTCATTCAAACTCTTCGTGCATATAAGCTCAAGTTTGTATAATTCACAAAAGAAAAAAAAGGGAGAGAGAAGGATCTGTAACTGAACAATATCTCCTTCACAGCTCTGAGAATACATTCAATGTATCTTTAGTCACTGTGGAGGCAAAGAAGCTTGTTTGCAGAAGCAAACTAGTTATGTATTTTATATCATAACTAAGTACTAAAATTATGCTATGGCCAGTAAATTTGGGACAAAAGCTTTAAATAAAACAGGAACACTATATTGTTACTATTACACAACTCATGAGAACACAGGAAGTTTCAAGTTCACACCTGCAGAACATTGTGAGCTTAACTGTGAGCTTAACTGTGCCCCACTGAAGTTGGCAGCAAAAGCCTGTAAAATCCAGCAGAGCCTGGGTTTCACCTGCAATCTACCCTACCTGCTCATTATGTCCTGCTTGTCTATGGGCCTCCAGAGTTAGCTGATGGGCAGAACAGCATGTCATGGCATTTTATTAGAAAATAAGAAAATATGTTTCAGACTGATCAGTGTCTGAGCTCTCAAAGCCAGCTGGATACTGACTGGTCTGCTTTCCAAATTGATTAAACAAGATGCTTGAGTGATCCTATAAACTCATCACAGTATTTACATGAGAAGGAAAGGCTTGGATCTCCTGCTGTCTTGGTTGCCACAATTCTGGACTGGCTGAATACAATTTCTAGTCATTACTTACTATTGGCAAGCAAAAGAGCAGTGGCCCTGACAGGAAGCCTTGCAGGCAGAAGGAAAAAAAAAGCCTAAAACAAAGAAACCAGAAAACAAGAGGAGGGAAGATAACTTGTAGAGAAAGTTCTGTGGGCAGCTGGAACTTCTTGCACAAATAGTTTCTGTCTGAAATTCTCTTTTGAGGTGATGGAAATACACCAATGGAGTATGTGGAATTAATAGGACATGGAATAAAGTCCTACTAGCAAGGAGGCTTTAACAGACTAATTTTATCAGTTTGTGTCTGATCATACTGAGACCTCAACTTGCTGACTGAAGGTCACTGTTCCCTCCGCAGGGATGCTAGATGGGAAGATGGGCCAGCTTCTCTGGCTCTGTGGTCTGTGATCTGTTACACCAGGGTTCACAGCAGCAGCTGATGCAGTTCTGCTTGAAAAGCCACTACTACTCTATTTCTGCTGCAGCTTTCAGAGGGGTGGAGCAGAAAGTTGGAGAGTAACTTCTTGGATTACCTTGCCAAGACCAAGCTGAGCTCCACTAGAGCTGTATAAAAATGTTGATATGAAAAAAACACCTGTTTCCCAGAAGAGTAAAAACACAAATAGTGTGTAATCCAGGTTCAGTTCTGACTTTTGAACTGTGCAGCACAGTATCAGTGACCATTTGAGAATACAGCAAAACCCAAAATATCTTTGTTACAAGAATAAAAGATAAAGAAACGAAATTACCTTTTTCACATTTTTTTCCTTGCCAGCCGTGCTTGCATTCACAATAGAAATCCCCCTTGAGATCCTCACATTTGATGGTCCCTTCTTCATGACAAGGATTGGGAGAACACTGGTTTGGCAAATCTGATTTACACAAGGAATAAAAAAAGATCAAAACAGAACAATGCAATGAACTCACTGACAACCAGGGGTTTCATTCTCATTAGAAAATGGGAAGCCTAAACAGTATTGGGGAATCACTCAAAAATACTTGCACCTGGCAAAACTATAAGCTAATTCTTAGTGCTCACATGCCAAACAAACTGTGCCAGGAATTTTGCTAGAGCACATGTGGTGGAATTCACTTCATTGCTAAAGGGAGTGAGTTACCACCCTCATGTCTGAAGAATACATCATGAAAGAAACAACTCAAAGTAGCTTATTTTTCTAGTCTCACTTATTTTTGAGGAAAAAAAGCAGTATCAGCTAAAGTACTCAAGAAAGGATGGGTACTCTTTTCAATCACTTTTGGTAGTTCAACAGAAGATCTTACCAGGGCTGATATGTTTCTGACTAGCAAAAGTTCATAAATGAAATTTTTGTTAGATCTTTTCTATTACATAGAATGAAAATAAAAAGGACTACCCATATATCAACAGCCAAGGAATAGCAAACCATGAATCCAGTTTATAGAGAGCACAATGTTCCTACGGGGATTTTAAAGCCAAGCTCCAGGATTTGGCAATGAACTTTCTCACTCACTTTCTTTGGAAAGAAGCAGGGGAGTAGTCACCACACTTTGGGAATGATTGAAGGAATAAATCTCAAAGTATCCTGTAACTACTCACCGACTGTAGTCACCTGTCCAAATTCACCTACCCACTTACCTGCACAACACCCAGGGACAGTGCTTCACAGAGGTGGCTAAAGGAAGGATGAGAGAATACCCTTGTTTCCACAAAAAAGTGAGTTGGTAGCTATCATGTGGTAGTAACCTGTTGACACCAGTGTTCTAGATCAGCAGTCTTCAAAAACATGAACGTATTAACTGTTCCCACAACTTTAACCAGATTTAACCAGTGCAGAAGCTCATTCTGCAGATTGCAAAGCTCACCAGCTCAAGAGCCTTTCTTTTCACATATCTCTTCCCAGCATTTGAAAGTGCCCAGTGTGTACACATTAAGTGAGCAGTAGCAGAAAAGACCTGCACTGGTTTCCATGCACCGAGTTCTGCTGAGTCCAGTACAGACTCTTGATGTTCTGAAACATGACTTT
Organism: Rhadina sibilatrix; assembly: GCA_013400275.1. Classification (NCBI taxonomy): domain Eukaryota; kingdom Metazoa; phylum Chordata; class Aves; order Passeriformes; family Phylloscopidae; genus Rhadina; species Rhadina sibilatrix. The sequence continues at coordinate 34,673 of VWYO01001225.1, forward strand.
GTAGCATGGCAGGGAGGCTTTTAGGAGAGGAACTGTTGATAGATTAGTAGCCCCATGAGAATTCTCAAACTAAAAAAAGTTAAGACTCCTACTTTGGTCAGGATTATTCTACTTCTACATGTCTTTTCTTAGCTTCCTGTGTGTGATTCTGAAAGTCACTGTCATGACGAGCTGCTTTGAAAGAACTTCAACACTTCTGTGAGTGCAGTCAGTAGCAGCTACTTTTGATGTTTCATAAAGCACTGAACAGCACTTTTGTTTGCACTGACTGTCTCAGATTTAAATTTTAGATGGCTGAGGTTGGCAGGCATCTCCAGAGGTCACTTATGCAACCTCCCTGCTGAAGCAGGGCCACCTACAGCCAGTTGCTCAGGACCATGGCCAGAAGGCTTTTGATTATCCCAGGGATGGTGACTCCACAAGCTCCCTGGGCAACCTGTGCCAGTTCTGGCTCACTCTCAAAGTGAAAAAGCATTTCCCAATGTTCAGATGAAACCTTCCAGATGTGCAGAGCTGGGACAAAGCCACAGCCAAAGAGGCCAGGCCACACGAAACAAAACACAGCTACATGGGCTGTCTTAACATCCACCTGCCAGAACACCTCCCAGTAAATCACTGCCCAGCTGACACACTGCTGGAGGTGGAGAAGCTGGGGAAGGAGAGGCCAGGTTAAGGTGGCAATGAGCCATAATAAAGCAAGTCTGTCCAGGATGTTCCTTTTCCTAGACAGATCAGAATGTGTACATTAAATAGAATGGTTTAGGTATAATAAGCCAAGTGGGTTTTTTTAGCAGCACACTCCAAGCTTCCTAAATACGGCAGTGTTTTCAGTCATCTGATAAGCAAATCAAGTCAACAGTGTTATGCACAACTTATCTGATGTATCCACAAGTCTCTGATTCTTCCCCTTAAACTGGATTCTGACATGCCTTGCAGAGCCAGATGGTAGTAACACTGCCCAGCAGGGTAACAACCTGTGGTATAATCCATGGATATCAACCACAGAAATTTCTATCACATCAGCACTGTGCTGATTGCTGCTCCCTCCTGTCACAAGAGTCTGAGGACATAAACACACTCCTACACTCTTCTGGTGGCTTCACAGTCGTGTAATTCTGCTGGCTTCATAGGAAGTGCTCCTGATAGAAACCATTGCAAAATAAAAAGACAGAGCTTTTATTTCCATTCATTTACATGACAGATTTTTAGTAAAGCTGTTGCAAGTAGTGATGAGCATGACCTTTTCATGTGCTCTAAGCTGTGTCTGATAGCACCTGTGAAGCTCCTAAGTGCAGAGAGAGAATAGAACAACCAATTCCATCTTTGAAATCTATGTGGAAACAAGACTTTGTTTATGCCTGCTGATAGTCACTTTCAGTTCACTACTTTGTTCTGAGAATTTATTTTTTGATACCCACAAAATGGTTCATATTGAAACTTCATAAAATGCTAGGCTGCAAATAATATCACACTCAGTAATTTAATAGTAAAAAGCAGGCGCATGTGACTTAACAAAAATCTCATTTTGTTTTTTAAAGCCACCTTCATTTCCCAAAAAGTCCTGTAGAGTTTTCCAAAGCCTTGCAGAACCAAATCCTTTATTCCTAGATGACCCACAGGATCTCTTTTAGAAAAAGATCCAGATATGCAGAGAAAGTGTAGGTATCTGTGTGTAAAAAAGCAATTACAGATACTCATTGCAGTCAATGGAGATAGTACAATAAACAGTAGTCTGTAGAGGGACTCAGGTCTCCCCAGAGCAGACACAGTTTGGTTGGGGGAATCCCTCTAGAAGCAGAGGAGATTAACTCTCTGCTAATTCTGATGGGAATACTGCTCATGTAAGCACCCATGCTGGAAATACCTATTTACACACTGTATCAAATCCTCTGAACTGGAGCTGAATCCCAGCTGTAATCTGATCTCAAGAGTTTATGAAATTAGGAATCCTCATATATTCTAAGATGTCTAATCACTGTCATACTTGAAATTTCTACCTTATTTCCAGTATAAAATTTCTACCTTATTCTACAGTATTTCCAGTACACTGTTTCTAGTATAAACTAGTGCAGTTAATCACCCCCCAGCCTGTTCAGTGTCTTTGTACCCCAGGTAAAAAGAACCTTTCACTACCTTGTTATGAGAGGAGAAAGGCTGTTAAGAAATAAAGTTTAGAAGTGTCTTGCAGGCACAAACCCATAAAGATACATAGTCTTTTGGCAGTATCTGTGAAAAATTAAGAGGGACACTAGAACTGGCCAAGCACAAAGCCTGTCATTCTTCCAAGAGCGTTTCAGGCTCCTTCTCTGTTACTTCTCCTGTGAATTGATGATGGCTAGCCAAAACTCAACCATTTAAAAACCTTTTTAATATTTTAATGGGGGAAAATATTATCATTTTCTTTCCAAACCACTACATCTGTAATGGGCAGAAATCCCTAAAAACAATTATTAAACTTTTGGGTTTTTTTCAGATTTTTTTCATCACTACCCTTTAAACTCTCATTTCTGAGACACTGATTAGCTGATTGGAACAAGTGTTGCCAGTCACTATCACCATTATCAGCAGAAACTCCTGCCTCTTTGTTGTGCCACATGCACAAGTAAGTGTAAGCATTCAGCCTCACATCCCACTTTGGATTAGCTGGCATACTGCAGCCAGGTCTAAGAATTTCCAGTTTGCAAGATTCAATATCCATTAGTGATACTGCTGTAATATGTGAGGGAAATTCTTCACATACCATTTAGTAACCTTGGAATTCACTCTTTAAAAAGCTTGGTTTAATGCAGTTTATAAATGTGAAAAGTTGACTAAATACTGATCCTACTTTGGTAGCACTGGTATAAACACATGACTAACTAAACTTGATCACAATAAAAGACTGAAACTCAGGGCTAAAAAGAAAATAAATACACATACATCTGTTTTCTCCACGTTTGAACTGCTTGTAGGACATATTTAGAATACTTATGCAGTTTTCTACCTTTTGCACTGCTAAGCTTCAAAAGGCAACTAGAAAGGTATTAGAAGAATTCATTAAATTCTCTTTTCTAGTGCTAATGAAGGACAAAAATCCCTTCACCCTCTACAAAGTTATCAGTTTGGCTTCAAAACTGATTTGAGTTTTTAAAAGTAGCAATATTCAAAGCATAGTCACATGATACATGAAACTGATCTCTTAATGCAAAGAAGGCTGACACAAGCCTGGTTTGACTTTAAACTTCTCTTGAGGTTCCTTAATGGGGTGAGCCAATGCTAGCATTCAAGAGAATAGAAAACGAGGGGCCACATGTAGTGTACAGCTTTATGGTACCTCCTACTTCTTGCTGCTCACATTATTCAAACCTCAAGAAACTGGTGGAAAAGAAACTTGCATCATAAAATATCAAAGGACTAAAACATGACAGAAAGATGGCATTAGGTTATAAAGTGGGAAAGATTTTGTTTAGTGGCATGGAGTCTTAAGCCTAGAGAATAGGAAGACCAGTATTGAAAAATTACCAAAAATAGAGATGGCTGAGCTAATCCCATGTCTTCAGGTAGAATGAGAGAACATTTAACTACAATATAAAAACCAAAAAATGCTTACTATGAACACATGTAAGGAAATCTGGATTTCTCCTATATGGCGACCCATATTTCTGAATACAAGCTGAAAAACAGAAAACAAAATTGTTATTGTTACAGTGATGAAGGACAGCTTTCAAAGCACATAAAATGATACCTGGTCTGGAAGGATTTGGAAGGTGGATGCAAAATCTATGCAAAATTATCATCTCCCAGATGCCTTAAAATTTGGAAGTTCATTAAAATCTTTTAGCTTTGATGTACAGCAGTTAAAAATCATTTGAAGGGAATGATCACTTAACCAGATGCTACTATGATTCTAAAACTATGGTAGTAGCTACTCCAATTTGACCAACTAAACTTCTTAAAATATCTAAAAAGCACGTGTTTTTTTTCTCCCACTGTGGCATTTGTGATCTTAAATAAAACATACTAAACACAAACAGAAAACAGTATGATGTCATGACTGTGATACAGTCAATAGAACAAGCCAGTAGTTCAATCAGGCACCTTTTTTTTTTCTTTTTAAAGGAGATTAGTTAATAACTAACTTAATTTAAAATGGAAAATGGTAGAAAACTAGAAATTACTTCATAACACTGCAAGACACAGATATATATATGCAACATCAAGATTGTAACATGCAGAAAACACATAAAGCATCTCTACAAATGTACACATAAGTAAAAACACACACCTCAAAGTACAATAAGGAACATAAAGTCTATCTTAAAAGTTAGTCAATGCATGCTTATTGTAAGCAGATTTCCATCACTTTCCTTAGCAGAGACTTCAGCTGTGACAAGCTCCAGTGTTAGACACATACCAGCATTCCCACAAAGCCAAAATAAAAGCTGCAACTCACCCAAGTATTTCGGGTAAAAATATTCCTATAGAAAGAAAAAAAAAATATTGATTTGCTTCTATTTTCATGCTATTTAAGAGCTTCTGTTACTTTAGTGGTCTTGTATGGCAGTTGTTTAAAAATTCCAAACACCTAATTTTCTTTTATTCAGAACCAGAATCAGCACAGTATTACACATGCATTTTGTCTTTTGAAAAGGAAAGAAACATAAGCTCATCTCAAACAATTTTTTGATGGCAGCTGATCTGGTCAGTGACTGAGTATGAAGACACCCTCAAACAGATAAAGCTGCTGCTGATGGCATGGGGTAGGGGAAAGAATTGGAATCTAGGGGCAAAACCCTAGAGGGAAGAGTACAGGATCATTCAGTCACCCTGTGCCTCCTTGAAGGCATTCTGCTAATGCAGGACATGGCCAGCACATGAACACCACAGCCACCAGAAAAAGTACCTTTTGCTCTTACAAGGAGCACCCTACAACTCAACCAGCACCCATTGCTGTACCACCCACACATCACATCCTGGATGCTGAGAGAAGGGAGCAATGACACTTTTCAAGAGAGGGGCAAATTGACACCCATTACTCTAAAACCAGACTGCAAAGGGCATTGCCATTCCTCTCCTGGTACATGGCCATGCATTACTGTTCCCTACTTTGCATCAACAAAGTGCAGTCATACAGTGAGAGCAGCATCATTTTGCTGATGTGATGTGAATCTAACCTTGCATGTTAGAATAGTCAGCCAGGTGAGGCCTTGCAAGTCACATGACTGCTTGCACCAACACAGGGAAACAGCAGAAAAAAGTTGTGCTGCAGGGAAGAATGGGAGATTGGCTGAAGCTGACAATTGTATCACATTCTTATAAACATACAAAACTTCATGGCCAGAAAGAAAGCAATTTTTTTTCTAACTTCATGCTGGTTTTCATAATACATAAGTCACTAATTCAAGCGCTGTTAAAATGGTAACTGGGGCCTTGATGAGGAAAAACTTACACGCTGTATCAGTGCTTATTTTTTTGTTTAAATGAACCACTTCTCAGCTAATAATGAAAGCATATGCACAGTATAATTCTCTTCTATGCGAGAGGAATAATTTCCATGCAACACTATCTTCAGTGAGACTGGAACAGAAAATACCCTGCATTCTACAAAATTAAATTGGTCTATACAATGTGCAAGAGAAGAAACTATTTTATCTTCTCCTCTTATTACAGATATTTGGATTGGATCTATGCAGGCTTGTATAAACAACAGAGACAGGCACACCATGATTCAGTTTGATCTGGACTGTCCAGTGCAATCAATTGCACTGCTGTCATTTACCAGAAGAATCAATTGCTTCTGGCAAATATGCTCCAGTTACTGAAATGTACCATGTAAATATTCAGCCTAAAATATGAGAGCATCAGCAAAGAAGTAGAAGCAGCAGGTTACACTTACGTTAATTTTCAATTCTGACACAAGGGTGATATGCCTGACATCTTTTGGGGTTGAGCTTTGAAATGTTTCTTTAGCTTGAAATGTTTCAGAGTGATGAGCTCACAACCCTATGGTCCTTGTTCCTGCTTTGGTTTTTTAAGGTTTAATTTGGAAAAGACAAGTCAAAAAATGCAGTCAAAATAAAAATAAATCTTAGCAGCCCAAGTATTCAGATGGGTGCCCATTTGTGCTGAATCACAAGCTGAACTTCAACCAGCGCTTGAAGAGAAAAAGATAGGGGCATGCAATAAAATATTCCAAACATTTCTTTCATTATTTCCCCTTTATTCCACGCAGATGTATTTAACCACCAATGGGATAATCCAGACTCTGGCAAGAACAACTGTTTTGGCACTCATAGGACAATAAATAGGAGCTTTCATATTCATGGCTATCAGCCTAATTGCTCCATGTCAGTGGTGGCAAAGGCATTTTCTCCTTGACCTCTGATGAATGAGTTGAGTGCTAGCAAAGTGGTATAGAATTTACTTTTGTAAAAGTAACTTCCAAATTCAAACTGACTGTGTGTTGATTCAATGCCAGTTGAACAGCAGAAAAGCGATACTCCAAGACATTGTACCACCACAAGCTTCACTCCAAAAGGTATGCAGCCAAGTGATTTAAACAGCAGGCTATTAATAGAAATTTAACTCTTCTTTCCCTGTCTTTCTCATTTGCTTATGTTACACAAAAGCACTTGCTGATCAGTAGCACTTCTCCAGGTTTACAAAACCTGCTGATACTACCATTCTTAAATAAAGACACGTGCTCACAGGTTCTAACATTACTTGTTTTTGTATTATTAGCTTTTCATTTTTTTCCATACTCAATTTTTCTTACAGCTGGCTTCTGTAAATATAATGACAATGTATTTAAATTCAGAAAAGATTAATCAAAAATGAAGGATGAATGATCTTACACCTTGAGAAAAGGAACCTGCTTAAACCACAGCCCCTTTTCAAAGAACACTGATGAGAAGTTTTCTCAGCTAAAAATTCAAGCTGCGCCTAACCTGATACAGATGCACATTATTTCTCATCTGAGCACTCAACTCTTCAATGTCTTTTCCGTCTTCTGTGATGTACTAACCCCTGACCCCCAGTCGTCAGGGAAAATGAAAATCCTTTTCATAAAAACAGGTTAGTTCCCTGTTAAAAGTGTGCAACTCATCTTTCTACTAGAAGTGTTCAGTTGTATTTTCAGGATTCTACTAAAATGCCAAAAGAAATGCTTTGAGGCTTGCTAAGAAGGAGTTGGCAAAGATTGTCTGTTACTATTTTGCTGATTTCTCAACAAGCCACCTTCAATTTCAGGCTCAATAAACTTCTCACCATCCAGAAAGTCACACACTGTTCACAGGATCAAAACACAGGAAGTTATTTAACTGTTACCACTAGGGTGGCAAAAATCACCACAGAATTATGTAAATGTTAAATTTTCAGCTTGAATTCTGACAAAAAAAGGTCAGCGTTTAAGTGTGGTCAGCCCTTCCCCTTTAGATCTCGTTCCTAATTACTGCTGAAAATAAAAGCAGGAGCAATTGGCTTTTTAAATAAAAAGCTATAAACAAATACATGTTGGAAATAAACAGTCTCTGGACAGGCTACTGCACAGACACTGACTTCACCAAGCTCTCTAACCCATCTGTCCAGCAGTAATGCCCCAGTGCAGGCAAAAGGAAGACAAAGGCTGCGGAAGCTCCAACCTCCACAACAGACAAATCATGAATGTAGCTTCAAAAATTTCAACCTCTGTGACTGTTCCCACCAAGAAACCTTTAATGTACTTCCACCTCCCTTCTTTGTGACCCACCAAACTTTCTGTCTGTCTGGTTTCCATGTATCAACCAGCATGGCTGGGATGGCAGAAGCTGCGATAGTCAAGGGCATGGCAGCAGGACACTGGCAGCCTGTGGTGCCCTACTAATGGTCCTTCTGTAAATTGCATCTTTTACCTGCTGCCACTACAGGTCAAACATGTAGTATGAGCTACACACCAGAGTTGTAACTCACCCATGAGTTACACTTCATGTGCCACCCAAAGTACAGCTCAGCAGAGATCTCGGGTAAAGAAGAACAAACAGGACTGGGAAGTGCCTAACATCTCCACATCTCCACCCCTTCAGTGAGGTGGAAAGCAGGGCATCAGGCCATTCTCTCTAGGCAGGTCCTGGCTTGCTTATTTCAGCTCAGGTCCAGAGACCTTTCTCTTGCTGCCCAGGAGACAGAGCTGTGCTTTAACAGGAAAGATTTAAGCTCTACAGCCCTGACCCCTTTCACATAAATATATGTATATGCTAGAAGCAAGTCTTCTGATGCATTAAATGCAATTATTTGTTTCCACAACAGTGTTGAAAGATCTAAGAGAGCATGCTTTTATTTCAAGGTAGAGTGACACCAAACATGGGCATAAGAATTCTGTTCATGGGGCTAAGGTGTTCCCCTCCCACCTGCAGCTGGAGCTTACAATCACCCTGATAAAACAGCCACTACAACACTTAGTCTGGGTACCTAAGAAAGCATAATTTTAAAACTGTCCTCAAAAAAACTAACCCAAGCAAACAGCCCCCCCAAAACTCCAGGTTGTTAATTTTTATATTTGGGTTTTTCCCTCCAAATGATAAGAAGTGGCCACCCCCACAATGCCTCTCATGGAAACAATTGAGGAGAACAGCAACATGAAGGTAAGAATTCACAGCTGTGCAGTGGAAGGGGCAGAAACACCTATTTCAGCCTCCCTGCCAAAGGAAACCTGCATTTTGACTGGGGTCACCATCTATTTTCAACTCTATGGCCAAAGTCCATGGGGGTAAAATCCAGAAGTGAGTGTAATTATACAGGGTAGGCATTAGTCCTGCTGCATTTTTCGAGAAGATGGAAAAACACCAAATCAGAACAGGCGTTAACATGAGTCACTGTATAAAAATAGCCCTTCTGAAAACATAACAATGACCCTGTCAACACCAGGAAAATGTTCTCACTGTTGCTTTACTTAAAAGTAATTGGTAACACTGAGACCTCAGAAATGGGCCTGGTTACTGCTTCTGTTTATTTTGCTTGAGTACCAGGTCAGGTAAGACTGTAAGGCACGGAATCTAATGCAAATCATTTTGAGCTCTAGAGGCCACAAATAAAAGATGTAGATTATAGGAAGGCTGCTTATGTTTCTGGACATCTGGCTCTTGGTGGCCCTGCTTGGACAACAAAAATGGACCAAAAGGCCTCCAGAGGTGCCTGCCAGCCCCAGCCAGTCTGTGATTCTGTGAGTGCAGCACCACTAACACTGGAGCATTTCACTGACTTGTGTTAGCAACGGTGATTTCTAAAAAGCACTTTCCTAGTTACCTAGTTACATCTAAAGAGAGTAGCAACAACTCCCACGTTGTGCCCTTTCCTCATTTCCATATAATGACTCTCCCTTTTCCTCTTTCCTTCAGGACTGAATGTTTGTCTTGGGCATGGCCAGACCTCATTTATAAATGTTCTTCATGTTTCCACACTATGGGTTTGCATTATCCTTGAAGAAATTACTGCTATCACACATAACTGGCTATAACTCAGTGTTTGCCAGTTTTCAACTGTTACAACCTGAAAATGCAAATCTCAGTAAAGCTCAAGAACTCTCCTCCTTTTTTTAAAAACTCAGCCCTATACTTCAGGTGCATAGCAAATCTCACACTGCACAATTGGGCCCTTCCCTAAGCAGTTCTGCAATTCAGAATTTTAAACATGTAGAACCAGTAGTTATAGAATTTATGTTCAAATGAATGCAGTGCTGCCTGCACAAGCTTTCCTTCTCATCATGAAGAACCCATCACTCAGCCAGGTTAATTTGCCATTTTGCTTTGTGGCAATCTGTATTCTCTATACAAAAAAGCAAAGAGAACTTCTCTCCACAATTTGGTAAGTGAGGCGTTAGGGAGCAAGTAGGTCACATTACAATCCAAAAGCAGGTCTAAGTCTCATCTCCTACCACCCAAGTTACAGCTCCTAGGGTAGCTTTTAGATTTTTTTTGTGTTTGTCAAGTATCCACTTCACACTGTCCAGTTATTCAGGTGCACAAAGACTGGAACTGCCCCTTCTACCAAGTTGTAGAACTTTCCAAAATAGAAGCATTCAAGACCACTCCCTCCAGCATAACGTCTTCCATAGCGATTAGGTATTTCTGCAGAATCCTCAAGTCTGAAATAAAACCCTTCTATAGTCATAACTTCCTTTGCTCTCTTCTGGACAGCAAGACTGTTTCCCAATAGCTTACTGAGGTGCCACTTCAGCAAAAACTGTTTCTCTGCAACGAGGAAAAACCCACCAATGGCTGGAATTCATAATTAAAGGGAAGAAAGAAAAAAAAAAAAACCTGAAAGGAAAGAAAAGACGGGAAAAAAGTTCATGTATGTCATAGATACTTTACATTTTGTGAAGATGCAGGGGGCACAGAGACATGATTTCTACAGGTGACCTGAGGCAGGGTTTAAGTAGACAGTAAACAGTGTGCAATGGATATAACCGGTGCCAAATACTACAACAAATACTGCCAAAAAACTTACAAAAATAATTTGTAGTGTGATTCCAACTGGTTGGTTGTGCTTTGAAGTTACTCTGACACAAATCTGATCACAAATGCCTTGAGGTTTCTTCCACTGCTTCAGAACTGAAAGGCTACTTTCCCTCCAGCTGCAATAATGTGCAAGATCTCAATTTGATGATAAATGTTCACTCAGTGTTGCTTGTTTCAATCCTTACTTGTGGCAAGAGTTACAGTACTTGTATGTGGGTAAGCTAACACTTGCTCAGATAGTTTAGTGAAATTAAGGAAAACAGTATCTGACAAAACATGTAGCATAAGTAAAAGGCTGTCTCTCCAACACCATCTATATTTACTCTGTAATTATTTTAGCCAAATTTAAAACAGAATATGTCATATATCCCATCAAACCTGATTTAAATATCAATGATCTCTCATAGGTTCTGTGACATTTTATCCACTGACGATTTCCCTTGCTTGCAATGTAATCACACTGTTTCTTTGGATCTTGCTTATCTGCAGAGGTTGCAACTCATACTAACAGCATTCAATCACATTAAGGCATTTAAGGATTTGGACTCAGAGGGCACAGACAAGTAAGGAATAGGGAAGTGACATCTTAGATGACACCAGGCCCTTGTGACAGAATCTGATCTCATACTTCCCTGATAATTATTTTAATAATTATGTAATTTTTGCTTTTCTGTTCATGTCCTAAATACTTTCTGGAATTGAACTAGAACTCCCTGTTCCAGGAATCAGCCAAATATGGTAGCTTTGCAGGTACATGCGATTCTGTGCAGTGCAAGCACAACCCATTCTCCTTCTATCTCTTCATTTATGTACCCTTCTGTCCTGTCCTGTCGGTTTGTACAGAGAAGACAAAACCAACACTTGTTACCCTCCCTGGATATTCTCCTAACTTCCTAACTTTGCTCTTCTTCTAGTTGCCACTGCTGATGCTCAAAGGAACAGGGAGAAAACACAAACCCATCAATAAGTAAATTTCCCCACAGATGTTCATGCGTGGGGAGCCTATAGAACAGCAGTCATAACAAAACTGTGATGAAGGCAAAGATACAGAAGGGAGACCTGCTGAAAAACTTCAATCAGATTCTCCAGGGCTTGGTTGTTCATTCATTGCTTTGACAGGCTGAGCTGTGACAATCATTTCTGTTTCTCTTCCAGCACCTGGCCTTCCCCTCCTAACCCCAGGCTGTCCTTTCCATTGTGGCAGTCCCTGCTGGACTGGGGAACCAATCCAGCTGCAAAATCACCATTTTTCTCTGCAGACTACTTTTCTTTAGGTTAAGTTACTTCAATTAGTCCGTGCAGTCCACAGCATCCAAACTGCTGTGCAAGAAAGGTGAAAAAAAGCAAAGGAGTTGCTTATCTCTTCTAGATCAGCTGAATACCCATTGTGAAACCAAAGCTTGAAAAGTAATGTGAGGGGAGAAGTAAACTTTGTTGCTATGCTCCTTCTCAGTTTCTTCTAAATATGTGGTAGTGCTTCCATCCTTGTTCTTCATATTTAGTGGAAAGTGACTACTTCTAATTCATTAAGCTCACTCAGAGAATGGAACGCACGTGAATCACAGCTGCCAATTTATACACATTCAATGTTTCTCTTACCTGATTCTTTAAGCAGCTGCACTAAAAAATTGCAATAATTCCCAGTAAGCTGCTCCTTTTTTTTTTCTTTAATTTAAAAAAGAAAATGAAATGAGCTCATGGCCAAAAACCTGTTTTCTTAATTTTTAATTGTCTTTTTCCCCCTCACATATTTGTTAAAACTTATTGTACTGCTCTAGAAAACTGACTTACCCTAACTTCATCTACTTTTTCTATTATCATCCATCTTGAAACCAGTATAAACTTCCCTTCCCCTTCAATTTGTCATTCTTAGCACCTTTTTCCACCCTATCTTCAAACAGCCCCTCAGCATAATATTAGTTCTTTTAGTCTTCTCTTGCTCCTTCCCTCCTGCTGCACAGGACATTTAGCACATACTACTTCTGTAATGTGGTGTGTCGGTATTTTCATCTCTATTCTGATTTTTTGGGCTGCTCTCCCATGAGTGGAAACTGATACAGATCAGGTAGGTATGAGTCCAACAGAGTTGATGGAGTAGTGTCTGCTTCCACTAACAGAAAACTTTGCTCACCCTTCTCAATAACTTTTGATAAAGCAGCATTTAGCCAATAAATGCATAACCTGCCTCCTAAGGTGGGCAGGAGCATTTTTGTCACCCTCCTGCTACTAAACACCACCCCTGCCAACAAATGCTGTGTCTGTACCACAAAGTAGACAGGAGCATCCTGGTTCACACACCAAATCATTTTGCCTTGCAGATCAGTTAGACCCACTGGATTCTGGTACAAACCTCCCTTGTGTTTTATACCAAACTACAGGGAGAAGGAAAGAAAGGGAAGGAAGAACACCTGGTAGACACCCAGATCTCATCCCAGCAGGCTGGGATGCCACTGTGGCATATAGCTGGGCACTCAGATTTTTACTTCCTTTTCCTCTTCTTCAACCCATTCCTGGACAAAAGTCTAACTATCCTCATATTTTCTTTCTCCAAGCTATTAAGCAGGTACCACTGTGCCTGGGAATCCATTCCTCCTGAGTCCAAGTAGGTTAAAACATCAACACAGAGTTTTCCAGTAACTCTTTCTCTCTCTCTGCACCAACAAGAAGAGATGAAGAAATTTACACCAGCTATAAATCTAGTCCTTTCTCCATGCTCTGCCAAAATGTCAAAACAAATCAGTATATTGAGAAGAACTGTCACAGCAAATAAAACCAGATTCTTGCCTGGATCTAGAAAGGAATATTCTTTACAGGGATGATGACATCTCTAGCTGAAGATGATATCAGTATTTTTCATGTCTAGACTACACAACATTCACTAAATTCACTTCAAAAAATTTTACACTGCTTTACTCTCCCAGTAACTCCTCTCCTCCCTCTGCATGCCTTCATACTTTCCTGATTAATATTTACAAGTGTCTATCCACCTTGTTATTCTTGGAAATAACATCCAAACATTGCCTGACAAGCGTGCCTCCTAAAAGATCAGAATGAAGTTTGGATGACCCTAGTCCATGGATGAAGCTCATCTGTGTTATCAAGACCATGTCATGTTATGGAACACACAAAAAAATAAAACCAAGTGAGCCATCAGCACACTGAAAACCAACCAAACTGACCCTTATCACACCCTACACATTGCTTCATCTGCACTTCAGCTTCTCAATAAACCCAGCCTAGCAGAAAGAATGCTGACATTGCTGGATGTTTTGTTAGGATCAGTAATTTTCAAGACAAGATTGCTAAAAGCCCCCAAAAACTTGATCTGGTGTCACTGCTGCCCTTACCATGAGTAGAAGAGTGGAGCAGATTCCTCTCCAGTCCCAGGTTACTCTGTGATTCTCTGCCAATGTTTTGTGTATCTGACAAGCCGTAGTTTGTAGTAACATTTTGGATGCAAGTCCCTCAAAAACCAGAATTTTCACGTGTCTGCCTATGAATCAGATGTCCATTCTGCACGCACATGGAAACCAGCTGGCTTTCCACAGTGCTCTACTGAGGGCCAACTCCATAAACAGTAAACACAGGTGGCCAGGCTGACCTACATCAGCGTTTTGGTGTGCCTAATTGTTTTCAATGCATTCAGCATGGTAATTTCAGTGGTGAGCTGCAGGAAGAGCAGTAATTCCTCAGCAGTAACAACAGCAAGCAAGATGTGCAGGGACAGATGCTATACCATGGTACCAAAGGATAAGAGGCTGCATTCAAACATCTTCCCTATGCTGAGCCTTTCAAAATAGAGAAACTCCTTGCATAAGGACACTTTTTTCTTCAGTGAAATACAATGTTTCTGAGAAGATCAGGATCTACACTCCCATCTGCCCTTTGTTTTACATGCTTGGATGACCAGATTTTTAGAACAAGTCAACCAAATTCCACAATAGTTTATCAGTCACTTAACAAGCTGTAATACCTTGACTGCATACCAAGGTCAAATATTTCTGCAGTGCTGCTTTTATAAGGCCTTGTCAACATCTTAAATAAGATAACATTCTTATCTCTGTATCCAAGATATTTTGCAACTTCACCCCATCTATCACACCTAGCATATATTTTGAATAGATCACATTTAGAAGCAGTCTGCATACCTCCCATCAAGATGTTTTCCATCCTTCTTCTTTTTACCACCATATTATCTTTTAATTTTTCTGTTTGGCACCTCTAGCATAGATGAAATTACAAAACAGGAATGATCCCAGAATTCTGCAGTAATGTTTAAGGATGTTATAATCAGCTTCATGACAAAGGTAGGCTGCAAGACTCATTAATCCAGGCTACTTGCTTTTACCATGTATAGTCATACAAGTGGCACAGACTGAGTTTTGTTCTGCCTCTTAAAAAAAAAAATCTGAAAATGTTTCAATTGATCTTCCTTCCTCTAGTCTGAGCGAGCTGATATTTATATTTTCCGTAACATAAAAGACAAAAGCTGCACTGCCCTGCAATGAATGGCCCTTGGGCCCCACCTGATACACTATTCTTAGCAGCTGATGTAAGTAATCGCACATGTGGCAAAATCCACATTCAGGTTTCAGAGAATGTGCATCTTCTGCTGACTGCCTGCAGATGTTGCTTTGGAAAGCTGATCACTGAAACAATGGAAGGCACAGAAAAAGGCTGCTCTGGTATAGGTATGTGACACTTCATTTCATTTACTGGTCTGTCCAGGAAATAGGTATCTTTCTGTAAAAGTCTTGGCTAGATGTTACAATTGGCTGCATAAAGATATGGTTTTACCTGGGAAGCATCATGTGAGCTGTTACAGCCTTGCTTCATCCAGCCTCAACTTCTGGAACCGCTTTATTGAATCAGTTAATGCCATTTCCTTTCACATCTTTAGGTGAGGGGTCTTGAAATGAGGCTTTGAAATTCTCCTTGCACAACCACAGGATAGTCAAGAATGGCAAGGCGGGTAAGGAAGATTCATACATTAATACTCTGAATTAATGGTGAATGAATGGCAAATTCATTATGGTGAATTCATACTCTGTCCATGAAATCCACAGGTACTGCTGGAGGAGTAGTCACCTATGCATTACAAAACCGTGAAGTCTTCCAGTGCAGAGTAGCAACAGCCCACACACGTAACCTCTGCCCCCATGCATTAGAAAGCTGCTACTGAACAGTAGCTGCTGCTTTCATGTCACATACTGATTGCAAAAGGGACAGGAAGCGCCACAAATCCCCATGATATATTATGGCACCTTTGCTTCTCAATCAATTGAAGCAAAGTAATACAACGAGTAGGGTATACTACACTTAACAAGCAGCCTCAAAGCTCTTGAGAGGTTTGTGTCTCAGAAAAGGTAGGATCTTATGCCACTGCAAGTCTAAATGTCCTGGTGTAGAAGGACATATTAGGGGGCACAGACACTAAAAGCCCATCTAGCCTTTCTTCAGGTTTTCAGAATGGAGTGAAACCTACCAGCAATAGCAAAGGAAATGCACTAAAAAATCAAAATCACTTGCAATCACAGAAAACCAGTATTGTCCTACAAAACACACTGAAAGTATGATGGTATCTTAAAGAAATTATACATAAAAATATTTTAAACCAAAATTATTTTACTATTGTCATTTCAGTAGGAGAACTGTGTATTCTTTACTATTTACAAAATCTGTACCAAATACTATTAAAAATACTCCTGACATATTTGCACACTATCCTACCCTTAAACTGATCTATCAATGCATCGCCTTTGGCTACTTTCTTGGCCAGCAGCCAGTTAGTAAAACTAGTGACCTTAGATCACCTTTGTTCCAGAAAGCTACAAAATCACACTCATCATAGTTTTCCCTGTTTACTCACTGCTATGTGATGAACACTTATGTTGAGTTTAAAG
The DNA here is from genome assembly GCA_013400275.1 of Rhadina sibilatrix. Taxonomy (NCBI): domain Eukaryota; kingdom Metazoa; phylum Chordata; class Aves; order Passeriformes; family Phylloscopidae; genus Rhadina; species Rhadina sibilatrix. Next base: position 51,048 of record VWYO01001225.1, read on the forward strand.
TTATATTCCTCAACATGAATATGGAAGTAGTTGTGCCAGCCACTCTCACCCCACTACAGTTATCCACATTCTGAAGTAGCTCAGTTTTTGCAGAACAGAAGCAAACACTGCTACATGCAGATGTGATTACGTGCTCACATAAAAGGTGTAACATTAAACACTGCCTGGGCAAGTGTTCCATATTAATCTTGAAAATAAAGACTGTCAAAAATCTATCACTTTGCTTGTGCTGTACTTACTACTGCCTTGTGACAGCAAGTTACTGCACTGTCTATCCAGTGCTGAGGCTGATAATGAAGCACACATGTCAAGACTTGCCTCACTGAAGCATAAAACATCTCTGCTGAGTCCCTCCCTTGCCTGTGGTTTGTTTCTCTGTGTACACACACGTGCTAGCTCTCTCTCTCCCTCTCCGTCCTATCTTCTCCCTAGAGCATCATACCATTAACAGGAACATGCTGTGCAGAACTGAGCTTCAGTTTGAACACCAAGAAAATCCACTTCCCACTGCTAAATCAATGCCAGATAGTCTTTGCAGTGAGAACTATCCAAAACAGGGTTGTGAGGAGGTGTAAAGTGACTGGAGGAGTAAGCCGAGCTTAGTAAAGCATCCTCATGCTGCTTGAAGTGAGAAGACTGACGTGAAAGTCAGCCTTGTTAAGACTGGAAAAGACAGCTCCGTGTGTGGCGTGCAGTCTGTGACTGTGTGAATCCCCAGTGTTAGAAGTGCAGCAGTACCACATTCCCATATGTGCTCCCCTGCTGTTGCAGTGACAGGTCCCGAACCTATTGGTTCTAAGATGCTGATCAAGCTGAATTGCCCCCCATGGATTTAAGATACCATTAGGACATTCTTCTGAGAAGCCCCAATTGTGACATATGCTGCAAGACTAAGGGGTTAGTAAATACCGCGGGGATGGGAAGCTGAAGGGAAGCGCAGGGATGGTAAGGTATCCAGACAGAGAAGCTGTATCACTATGTTGCACTGGTCTTGCTTCATGGATTTAGACGATGGCTGAACAGGACCCTTCTACCCTCCCGTCCCGCCAGCCGGTGCGAGGCTGGGCTGCTCACGCAGACCACGCTCACCGCGGCGCTCCTGAGCGGACAGCCCCGACACTGCCCTTGTGCAGGCTGAGCACTAGTGCGCCTTCCAGTCATTCACCTACTGGCCCTGGGCCCTCCTCCTCCCGATGCCTTTCCCAGCTGTGCCGGTAGCTGGCATCCAGCCGCGAATAGAGGGTGGGCGAGAGCGCAGAGCCGGACAAACCCCCAAATCTCCGCGGCGGCTCTGCGTCCTTACCGTCTCTGGGTCATTCTCAAACACCTCCCGGGCCTCCTCCTTGCTGCAGTGCTCCTCCACGCACTCCCTCTCCAGGTGCCCTTGCCTGGTCTCCTCGAAGATCTGGTAGGCTCGCCGCTGCCTCTGCCGCAGGAACTGGGCAGCTTCCGGGGCGCGCAGCAGCACGGCTGGGCAGCCGGGACGGCGCGGGGGAGGACGAGGAGGAGGAGAGGAGCAGGGGGAAGGACAGGCAGCGGTGAACAGCTGAGCCCGCCTGGTCGCCCCGGATCCCCCGATCCCCACCCCGCACCCCAGACAGCCCCTCCGGGGGGCATCGAGCGCTCTCCCTGCTCGGGGCGCCGCCCGTGGGTCTCCGCGGCCTCAGCGCGGATCCCCTGACCCCGCCGCCGCCCTCACCG
>VWYO01001225.1:52796-63995 GCA_013400275.1 Rhadina sibilatrix
CCCCGCGTACCTGCCCGGCCGCCCGGGAGCGGCCGTGCCGAGCGGCGGGGGCGGTCACGGGGAGTCGCGCCGAGGGGCGGACAGTAGGACGCGGGGAGCGGGCGGGGAGACTGCGCCCTCACCTCCAGGCACATCTCTTTAATAGCTCCGGGGCTCATCGCTAGGAAGGGAGAAGCTGGCAGCAAGCCCAACCCAGTCCTGCCACAAATTAGAAACTTGGGTTCGCCCCACACACCAACACACGTTTTCGTCAGAAACGCATTTTCAGTTTGTTCCAGTACTTGAGGATGAACTCCCCAGGAAGGAGATGAATGTCGCTTATTACCGATATGTTGCAAGCCGTGCTTTACTGTCCCTTGTCCATCCGTAGTTACACAGGACACATCCACTGTGGGAAACCCTGTTAGCTGTAACCTAGAGCTGTAGGGTCAGAGCTTAGGCTATCTACTGTCACTGCTTCAAAGCCACCCCTTGTATCTGTACTGCTCTGTCGAAGGTCAATGTGACAGATAGCTCCAGTAACCTATATCCACACATTCTTCAAGAAAACTTCAGTGGCATAATTTGTTGCAGAAAAAGAACTTGTCTAGTTTAACCTTGTTATTTAGGTATATCTAATACAGACTCTGTGTCTCCACAACAATTACTGCCAATACAATATAACAAATGTAAACAATGTATTCTATCTCATACAGTTGAAGTAAAGGAGGTGAAAACAGAAGAGCCAGCCTCAATCAAAACAGCTATCCCTTGGCTGGTATCTTCTGTCTGACAATGGCCAATAGTAGAGATACAGGTAAGAGGTATAAAAACATATAAACCACCATTGAGTGGCCTTTTCTTTCTATTTCATCTCCCGAAGTGCAGAGAAAAAGCTCTCAGGTGAAAACAGTATCCACTGCAACCCTAAGTGCCACAAATGTACCAGTTCTCTATGAATTTGTCAAATAGCTTTTTGATTTGTTGGTACACCTGGCCTCCAGGAGTGGTGGGAAGGTCCCAAATTTGCACAAAGGCTAGGCAGGAACTTTTTCTCACTAGTTTTAAATCCAGTGCTTGATAATTTTACAGGGTACTTGAATTTTTGTCATCTAAGAAATAGTGAATGATCATGCTCTATTTGTTTTCACCATACCATTTTAAAGACCTCTCTCGTATGATTTCAGAACCATCCTTTTTCCTCAACTATGGAGCTTTGGTCTCTTACTTGTTTCCAAACCCTTTTGAGCTGGCATTGCTCTAAGGAGCAGTCCCTCCTGTTGCTTTTTCTTGTCCTTTGGTCACATCCATTTCTTGTGCTAGCATGCCGCAAACTCAGTCAGAATAATCCAACAAAAATGATTAATTTTGTTTCAGATCAGTTCCCCCACTGAGCTGCTGAACAGCTGCACAAACACCAAAAGGGAGAGGCTTTCAGGGGTGACAGAAAGTAGCTGCAGGCAAAGAAGCTTGGGCCTAATTTCATCAGCAAAGCTGGCCAAAATGGTTTCTGAACTACAGCTGAAGGCAGAGATTTCCTAGGACTGGCTGCCACTTTCCTCCCTCTGCTGTGTGTCCTCCTGCCAACGTCCACAGATGTGGCTGTGCCATTTCAGCTCAGTCACCTGGCAGGAAACTATTCCTTTTTTTTTTTATTGTGTGTTTTCTACCAGGTGACTGTGCTGAAACAGCTCAGTGACAGCATGAAGAGGTGTGGAGTGGGATTGCAGCAGTAAATCCATAGTCTGCTCTGGGATTGCAGGCTAAGCCCCTCCAACAGAAACCATTCCCCATCTTTTCAAACCATTCCCCATCTTTTCATCCTGCCCTGTATGTTTTCTATTTATACTTCTTTTCAGACAATGTGGACAAAACTACATGCAATATTCAAGATATGATTTTATAGCAACAGTGTCCTGCTTCTTTCTTACTTCTGTTTTTTCTTACTATTTTCAAACATTGCATGGGTCACTTCTGTTCTTTCCACAGAGCCATGAACAAGAGATCTGAGTTCTCTTTCCTGAGTGGAAAACACTGTCCTGAGTGCTGATTTACCAGTGAATACAGGTGAGGGTTGTCTTTCGTGGGTGTGTCACTTTGTGTGTCTTATATTAAATTTCACTTGTTGTTTAGTACCCTGTCACGTTAAGAGTGTTAACAAGTGATACAGCCAAGCCAACTGAACAGCTTCTTGCTACCAAAACAGGTTGTCCCACTCTGCCTTCCCTCTATGCTTCTACCTTATCCCCAGATGTACGATCTCTGTACGCTTTTGTCACTGATGTGACCTCTCAGCAAGGCAATTCCACTCACTAGCCCATGATAAAAGTTGGGGTTTTTTTGCTAAAAGTCTTCTGATATTCTTGATTACTAGTTAAAGATTTGTCTGTTCAGATGAATTTTGTATTTTCTGCCAACTGACCTCATGGCATTAAGCTTCTCCATAAAATTTCTGAAGATGTTGAACAGCAGAGATTTTTGTGGGTTCTGGAAACTGCATTATATTGTGTAATCTAATGATGAATTTTCTTTCTTCCAGATTTTTTTAATCCTTTTCTGTTTATCCCATATGATCACACTTTGAGAGCATATGGTAAAAACCCCTCTCAAAAGTTTTTTAAAAGCCAAGTATCTAATATTATCAGAACCATCCTTATCTAAATAAATATCAAATATCTCCTTGAATCTCAAATGGGTTTGCAAAACAAGACATCCTTCCTGGTATGCAATACTGATTCTTCTCCAACATACCTCCAACAGTTCCCCAGTTCTATTCTTTATTATGTTTTCCAGTAAGTTACTTGGCACAGACATCAAACATCGATTTTGGTGAGCTCAGAAGTCTTTTCAATAGCTGTATTTTCCACCTTCCATTCTTCTGGCATGGTAGCATTTAAGGCAGATTTAAGCAATGATTTGAATAAAGCAACAGTTTAATTTTCTTCAGAACTCAGGGATATTTTTTGTTGTTGTTATCTGGTCTCAGCTGTCCCAGTAATGACTTAGGGAACATGAAAAACAGGATAAAAAAATAATGCTGAAAATATTAAAACAATGTTATATGAACTGCTTGTACTCCCAGCATGTTCCATTTTAGACTCTCTTTTGATTTTAGAGTAATCTAGACACAGAGATTTTCAAATATGAATCTGAACCTGTAGGATTAGTTTCCATTGGTTCTTAGACAGTAACCAGAAATACGCACCAAATTTAACAAGTTTTGAGAGAAGTGACTAAAAATACAACTAAAAAGGCACCTAGAAGGTGTTTGTTAAGGATCAAAAACCTAAAAGTGATTCATCGGTTAACAGACCTTGAGACTCTTACTCCAAATTCCAAAGAATGTCCTTTGGTTTCTCTTCCTTAATTAGTCCCAAAAGAAACCAGTGTGTAGTATGTAGCAGAAGCTACTGCACCTCTGAGCTGCAGAGGTGTAGCAGAAGAAGGTTTAACTGAGCGAAGTTCCTTTAGGTTCCTGCAACTAATTACGTTTGTAGCCACCAAACTGCAGAATGAAACTAAAATGTCCTGAAAAGAGTATATAGGCCTCAGAAGTTTAGAGCTGAAGAAGGAGGGCAATGAAGCAGGTAAAGGGTCTGGAGCACAAGTTTTATGAGGAGTGGCTGAGGGGGCTGGGATTGTTTAACCTGGAGTAAAGGAGGCTCAGGGGGCGCCTACAATCACAACTACCTGAAAGGAGGTTGTAGTGAGGTGGAGGTCAGTCTCTTGTCCCAACCAACAAGACAGAGGACAAGAAGAAATGGCCTCAAGTTGTGCCAGGGGAAGCTTCGATCAGATATTGGGAAAAATTTCTTCACTGTAAGAACAGTCAGGCATTGGCACAGGCTGGCCAGGGAACTAGTGCAATCAACACCCCTGGAAGTGTTCAAAAAAAGTGTGGGTGTGGCACTTGGGGACACGGTTCAGTGGTGTACCTGGAAGTGCTGGGTTACCAGCTGGATTTGATAATCTTAGAGATTTTTCCCAACCTAAACGATTCCATGATTCTATATATTCATTGTGACAAGACCCTGCCCTTCCTTCTATCAGTCCTCTAGCCAAGGGCACCATGAGATGCACAGTTCTTGACTTCTGAAGGACCCTCTCTTCTGTGTGAAGCACTTTTTTAGCCTCAAGGAAAAATTGGTTAGACATGTTCTATGGGTTGTCCCACACTGCCAAAGCATCTCAGATTTTAGAGCAAGCGACTGTTTCACATGCTCCTTCCACATCCATTTCCTGTTATTTTTCCTTTGAAAATGTTCCTACAGTGTCATTCTTATTTTTTCTTGTATTCTATGAGTAGGAAGGAGTAGAAGGATATGAGATTACATCAGAATGTTTAAGAAGTTAAATGATTGTGGAAGGCAGCATACTTAACCAGAAAATCCCTCTGAGAATAAGAGAGCCGATTCCATGATCCTTGACCTGAATGCAGTACAGGCTGGCCATATGCCAAATACACTCAGCACATTAAGATCTGGAACTTGCTGCTTAGTTGTCAACTATAATTCACATGCTGATGCCAGGAAATAAACTGGAAGTTTCAAGGACAAGGGACTTCTGAACTGTCATCTTGTTCTCTCTGTGCCTGTCTTGTTCCAGGTGAATGAGACTTCCTTTCATTAGAGGCTAAAATGGTGGGTGAAAAGGGCTTTTTAGGCGCTAGCAAAACCAAATTGCTTATCTGGACAGTGGCACTCCCTCTGCAGCAAGCAAGACAACGAGTGAACTCCTGGGCAGGATGTGCCACTGCCATCCACGAGCTCTCAAACTAAATGGCACTGGCCAATAGCACCAGACCTCCTACCACAGCCTAGAGGACATCACAGCTTCTGGTTTATTATAAACATCTGCAGGACATCGAAGGGTTGAGGTGGGGATGCAGGACCAGAGGATCTGTTTTCTGTGCAGTCTGAGTCATCACTAAGCACCTGGAGGCAGGGAGCCCAATGGGGCTGTTGTATTTATCATGACAAGATGTTGAGGAGAAGAAGGAGAAACTAGAAGAGAATCTTCTGTAAGTGGCTCTGCTTTTTACTTCTTACTCCCTTTGAAAATAATAACTTTGTTTTTCTCCATTTTTAAAACAGTTTCTGTACCTCTGGGATCCAAGCGTTAGATTGTGAAGTTAACTGCATTGTGGAGGAAGCCCAGCTGCTTTTATCTCACTCCTGCCTTTGCATGTCTGTTATCCAGTTGAGGATATTAAATTCTGTTGTAATAGATTTCTTGCTTGATGATTAAGCACTTGTTGTACCATCACTAATTGTTTCTCTAGTGTCTCCTTATGTTGCCATTTTGCATTAGAATTTTGTAGAGGTTGAAAGGTATCATGATTTTCACCCACATGTGACAAGGCAAAGAAGAGCTCACAAACTGGAATTAATGTGGGCAGACAGATCAAAAATAACTCTAGAATGCCCCTGACAGGTAATTTACATCAAAAAAGTAGAGCCCCAAATATCCTATTCTCTTCTCTTCACATACACACACACACACACCCCCACACACACATCCACACACACCTCTTGATTGTATGGAAAAATCACACAAAAATTTCTTCCTGAAGCAGTGTCATTTTGAAGACCTGAGGATTTGTAATTTTGTTTCACCCAAAGATGAAAAAGCTCCTGTAGCAGTGTATGTAACTTTCCCAGGTGGACCCCAGATAATTAGACGAAGTATTGGTTCCCACGCTAAAAATTTAAGATTTCTTTTTGTCATCAGCAGGAACTGAACCTAGACTGCAAGACAGGAACCTTTCATAGTACCAGTGCAATCCCTGCTGCTTGGGAAACTTGTTTGGTACATCCTTCTGGACCTTCTCTTAATGTACACAGATGAGCTGGAGCTTTTTGCACAGCCTGCCCTTTCCTTTTTAAAAACAACAGGGTTTTGAACATGTCAGCTTCATTTAATGCTTGGCTGTAAAGTGAATCAAAAGAAATTAAAATGGTGATGTCTTTGTGATGATGAGAAGTGAAAGTTGTAAGGTAACAAAAATGGGATGCAAGCCTTCTAAGAACATTTCCAGGCACTCAGCACGATGCTGGGTAGTCATGCAGCTCCACTGAAAGATGCTACTAATGCATATGTGAAACCTTATACAAAGGTTCATGTAGAATGGAAGTGGTGATGAAAAAATGTCAGAAGGATGAGAAACTGCAACTAAAAGCAATTAGAAGCCATGGTTAGATTCAGGCTATTTTAAGATTCAGGAATAAATATGAAAAACTACTTTCTCCTCTTCCAAATATAAGTCCTTCATGAGCCATACAAACATGTGCCTTTTTTAGATCAGGCCAATATTTCTTTGTGAGAATGTGCAATTTCATCCAGAGGTCTTTAATAATGTCAATGGCATAAGGTTCCTCTTCTCTGGTGTGTTCAAATTAAACATTTTCTAATAAAAAGTCACAGAAAAGATGCCCTTATACTGCACAATTCTTTTGAGTGATTAGCATATATTAACTCAGGAAGAAAAGGGTTAATTTTCAAAATATGCTTAATTCTAGTTATGATGAAATGGATGAGAACAATAAGTATATGTAGATTAGAGAGAGAAACAAAGACTTGGGTAAAAAATGGAGCTGAATGCATGGAGAGAAATGTAGAAGAAACATTGTTCATCTTTCACACATGTCATTTACATTTCATAAAAGACTCTCTAATTAACATCTCTCTTCAATAAAGGATCCAAACCCTATTTTCTGACAGTGATGAGTTATGCTGGAGGGAGGAGGAGAAAAGCTTCTTTTCCTACCGGTGCTGGCCATGCCCATGTCCATATGCTGAACTGAATCACCAGAGAAATACCTTGCAAGGGACCAATTTCTCTTCAGGGTCATCAGCTTTCCTGCAGGATGCTCTGCAGCTGAGACAACCAAATCTTGCTTTGAAGCATTGCACCTACACGGAGGCTTACGTTTCTTCTTCTGTTTTCTCTGGCATCCTTGACCCAGTCAGTGGAAGTGTGCTGAGTTAAAACAAGGGGCACCCTGATGATGAAGAAAATATCGTGACCTGCGCGATTCTCAGGAAAGAGTTGAGAGAAAACGCAGTGTCAGCAGATTGAGCCCATTCTGACTTATACCGAGGACAAGAGTTCAACAAGCCTGAATCCCAGGCCAGACTCTGAGTAGGAATGACTGTATGAGTGATGTAAGGGGTTTCATAAACATTGCTGGTGGATGGGATTTGTGTTTTATTAGACCATTGGTATATCAATATACTATCAGGTCATCATGCGTTCCACATGTGCTTGTGTCCTAGGGGATTTTTAGTTGCTTGAATAAAGCCTAAAATAAATATAAATAAATTCAAGGGTGATGGGAGGAGGAGAAGAATATTGCAGCAAAACAGTAAGAGCAAATATAAGCCCATACAATGTGTTCTACCCTACAAAACCTCACCAGGAATCATATAAACACCAGGATGGCAAGTGGAATTGCTGAGACATTACTTGAGTTGGAGCTGTCTCTCCAAGGCAGGAGCGAGAGTACATCAGTACCCATTGCTGCTTTTGAAAAGGGCTTCTTAGTAGAAGAGCATGATGCATTCTTTATCATTCTCATTAACTCAAAGCAATAAACTCCATAACTGAAAAATTACTTGTGCATTGAAAAAACAATTGGCTTATTGGAAGCCAGCAGCTAAACTCCCAGCTGTATAACACAACATAATGTGACAGAGAGAGACAAAAACAGTTTTAACGAGATGTAGCTCTTGCCAATGCTTTGAGCTCTTAGAGGGAACTCTGCTCTGAAGCAGCCTCCGTGCATCAGTCTGGGCTTGGAAGAAGGCAGAAGAGCTGTCACTGCAGAGCAGCTCTCAAACCCTGATCCCTGGGGCAAGCTGCTGGTGGATGGGAAGTGTTGCCTGGTAACAAGGAGCTGCTGCCTTCTCATTTCCAGCTGTTAAACTGCCTTGGAAGGAGCTGAATAATACTAGAATAGAAATTTAGCTTATAATTTGTGGTTTAATGCAACAAAATAGGAGTCATTTTGTGGCATCTCTAAACTGCTTAGGACGTGAGTCTTTGCAGCAGAGTTCTAGCAGGTCCATGTTGCAAAATGGAAAGAGAGCTTTCTGTAATCTTTTATTGATCAGCAATAAAGATCAATAAGATTTGTCAGTGTAGTGCTGTAACATCTGGTGTGTGTAAAGGATGGGCTAAAGGTAAAACAGAGGGGATTTTAACAGAGCAGACAAGAAATAGACATAATCAAGAAAACAAAAAGTCATTTTCTGAAAAGTGCATGCAAATATATGTATAAAAATATCAACATTTATATTTAATTTTTGAATGGAAAATACAATATTTGATGTGCTGATTTTTCCATCCAAATGGAAATGTATACATTTACCTATTGTTGTTGTTGCTAATAATCATAATCATAATAGGAAAGGCCTGAGCTTAATTCTAAAACAGGTGTTCTGCTTTCTCCTCTGGAAGGGAAACTCTAGCTATACAGTTTGAGAGGGACTGAGATGTGAATGAGGCCTGTTAAAACCTCTGTGGAAGACAAAGAAAAAACGGAACTGTGGGTCAGGCCAGGGCAGAGGGTTATCCCACTGTAAGATTGTCATCATGGAGGGAAGGAGTTTCCAGATACGTTGTTGGGCAACCTGTACGGACTGCTGTGAAGTTTCCATCTTCAAAAGCTGGAGGAAAGGAGAATGCCTACAAAAACCCAAAGCAGCAAATGAAAAGGAGAGGTAAGCCATCCTCTGAAGTCCTAGAAACAAAAGGTGGCATTGATGTGGGCTTTGGCAGGGAAGGCAGTTATGGGGCCTGCTTATATTCTTTCAAAGGGTTGTAAGCAAGAGAAAAAAATATAAACTTTGGTTTAAATTGAAAAAGTCATGGTTCAGTGTGCTGTTCTGGCTGAGGTATAGTTAATTGTCTTTATAGTTGCCAGTATGGGGCTATGGCTAAAACGGTGTTGATAACTTAGGGTGTTTAAGCCTTTGCTGACAGGGCTTGCCCAGCACCAAGGCCTTTTGTGCCTCTCATCCCACTCCAGCCACGAGGGAGCTGGGGATGCACAAGGATTTGGGAGGGGACACAGCCCCAGGTGAGGGGACAGCTGACCCCAAGTGAGCAGAGGGAATATCTTACACTCTATGGTATCATGACCAGTATATAAAGCTGGGGGAAGGAAAGAAAGGGGGGAATGTTTGGACTAATGGTGTTTATCTTCTTAAGTCACCATTACATGTGATATTGCTTAGCTTTCCTGGGTTGACTGGATACCTGCCCACCCATGGTCCTGCCACCATGCATGAAGTGGATGTAAAGTGGGAATGAATTCCTTGTTCTGCTTTGCTCACATTTGTGGTTTTTGCTTTCCCCGTTAAACTGTCTTTGTCTCAATCCACGAGTTTCTCATTTTTACTCTTCTGGTTCTCTCCCCTGTCCCACTGGGGAAGAGTGAGTGAGTGGCTGTATAGAGCTGGAGTTCAACCAGGAAATTCAGAAACACCTTATTTTAACCAGGTAAATTAGGGAGGGAGAGGGACATCTAGGTGAGATATGACTTCCCTTTTGGGAAGACTGGTTTGGAAGATATGGTAATGTCACAATACATTGCTAGTGAGAGCTGGTTTTCAGCCTGTGTTGTGCTAATTTTTACAAATACCAAAGCCTTCTAACATTATGTTAATTCATAATAACATGTTCCATTCATGTGCAATCTGATCTTCAGGTAAACATACTGACATTGTCTTCTCTACAAGAAATCTTTTCTGTTTTAGGAAGATAGTGATATTGTGAAAACAAAAAACAGGAGGCACACAAAAATAAAACCAGTCTGTACCCCCATCCATAGATGCATACAGATATGCACATATATGTATCTCCACATCCATGCATGTGTTGCTATGTCCCAACATCCCACAAACACGAATCAGTTAAGATTCTTACAACAGTCCTCTGAGACAGGAAGGTGTTATTCCTGTTTACAGATTAGAAAGCAGAAGTCTCAGGGAAGTTCAAAGGTAAAACCCAGGAAGAGCTGGAACTGACTTTATTTTTTAAAGTCCAAGGTGGGGGGTTTATGTCCAAGATTTATGATACCATCTTTTCTTTTTGTTGTTTTACTTGATTTCAAAATTTCTATGGCAAATAGAGAAAAATCATGGAATAGAATAGTGTTCAAATAAAAGGAGAAAGTTATTGTTTGCTTTTAAGTTGAGAGAGGGAAAATCTTTCCTTCATCTTAGCTTGTATCAGAGCGGCAATTTAAAAATGCAGTGCTGATTCTTCAAAAAGAAATTAAGTTTTGCTATCATTGATGCCAGCTGGGTCTGCAAACTCTACCACAGGAAGAGATGAATAAGCGGTTGAGAAAACCTGAATGAATTACACTCAGACCACAATAATTAAAGCCCTTCTTGGATCTTAAGGACTGGAACCAGAAAAACAATGGTCCAAAAGACCCAGTCCAGTACCATTGTGTTTCAGTGCAGGCAGTCCATTGCATAATAGAAACTCGGCAGCAACTTGCTTGTAATGGAATAAATGCGTCAAAGCAGGTCTGGAAGGGCAGCAACCCCTTTTACAGACTGGTATAAGGGGCAAATAAATCCAGCCCCACTGCAGAACACAGGTTGGGGCTTTCTTCAGCCTGTGGTGCCAACTCCTTGTCCCTGAGGAGTGTACCCTCACTTCTTATAGACAATGCTGTGAGCCAGTGGAGATGATGGAGGCACCTGTGATACTGTGGATATAGAGAGGACACTCGGGAGGGAATATGGTGTCTCCTACATTAGCCTCCTCCAGAATTTTAATGGTTTTTCATACATTATATTATATACAATATAGAGTGACTGTATATTGTATACAGACTCATCCTAACACTGGATACTGGCCTCTGCTGCAGATTCTTCTCTAGATGTACTCAGAGATTACTTGTATTGACTCTCTTCAAAGGAAACCCGGTCACCAAGTTGTTGCTCTTTGTCTACAATCACTTTGCTTTCATCTATGGCTTGGCACCAGCTGCACCAGGAAAAGGCACATAATTACAGTTTGCTTCTAAGTTATTTGACCACAAGTCCAAATTCCAAGTCCCAGAAATTACACATTGGTTGTAACTAAGAAAAAAAAATAATTCAAGTATTCTGTTAAGAAAATGATGTTGAGCAAAATATTCCTAAGTCAAACCTATTGCAAGAAAATCACCTTAATATCTAAAAAAAAAAACAAAAAAAAAA
>VWYO01001225.1:73671-156028 GCA_013400275.1 Rhadina sibilatrix
GGCATGTGAAAACAGATTTTGTTGACTCTTCTGTTCCCAGAACCAGCTTGGGTCATTTTCTGGGACTTCTTTCACTCTTTTTATAACTTTTCAGGATGGCTAAATTTCTCAGTAATTCTTAAAATTCAAAAGCAAACTGTGACAACAGAAGCACATCTGTCTCAGCAGTCACAGAATCACACACTCTTGTTTTCCTCTCCAGCAGCACCAAACTCTCCTAAGTCACAAAGCTGAGGTCATTGCTTGAAGTTTTGCACAGTTCAGCCTATGCATGCCTGGGACTTTGCAACATGAGGATGTCAGCTGCAAAACACCCACCAAAACCAAAATGGCCTGAGGCACCATTGTCATGCACCGCAGGTCATCTGTGTCCCACAGATCAAGGGTAAAAAATGTTACCAAACCAGAGCATCACCCCTAGCCCCGGGTGAAGGGGAGGTTGGAAGCCTCACAAGCTACAGAGAGCCTGGGGCAGGTTCTGTACCTCTTCTGAGTAGCAGTTCTCTGCTGAAGTCACAAGCTGTCCTGAATTCATCTACTTTTAAACCTGCTGCTAAAGTTATCCTTAAACAACAGCAGTTTTGGGGTAATGTCTACAAGGGACCATTCACAAAGTGTTAGAGCAGCCATACCTAAAGGGAAATTCAGGTTTGCTTTTCTTCCTGGGTAGTAGGTGCCAGTTATGCACAGATGAAAGTGCAAGGGTCCAGCTCAAGTCTGCCTTCCTCTGAGGTTCCTAACTTTTATTTTTTTACCACCCAGTAAAAAGCATGTTCAGCTTTACCTCAGGCTACCTCATTGTGTAATGTCAGACACCTTTATTCCCTTAGGCACAGCCCATTGCAGCAGACCCAGTTTAGAGGAACTATCATCTCATGCACCAGAGACTGCATAGTGTTGTACATCTGGTCCACATGGTTGCACCCCTGCTAACGTTGCTGATGCTCCTGTTAATCCATGCTGCTGGTGGGGGAAAGCCCACCTCACATGGCCATCCCTTGATCTGTAGCTATGGAAGCTGGGGTTCCATTCCTCATTCCTCCATGTCACAGCAGGATCAAGTTTGTATCATCTCAGCAAGCAGGAGGAATAGTTATTTCTCTCCAAGACAAATACTGAAAGACTCTTAATTCACATTTAGCCTCAATAAAGGGTAAAGACTGAAAAATTACAACATTATGTATTTCATCTCAGGGTGACTTCATGGTTGCCAGTTTCTCCTGGGAATCCATCCTGAGCTACAGCTGCTTCAGTAGCTACCTCTCATTCTAGATGCAGATGTGGCCTCATTTTCCAGAATAAAAATCAACACTATAAATGTTTACACTGCAATAAAGCCCAAGGAGCTCTCCATTTCTCAGAATTTTCAAGGTGATCAGCAGTCAAAAGGCACCACTGAGCAGCCACTCCTATCCGTCAGCCTGCTCTCTGTCATGCAAGTCAGTGATTTCTGCTTATATGCAGCAAAAAGAACCATTATTGTTTCTGACTCAGCTCAGAGTATTTTGTCATGTCTGATTTTGCTGGAGGCTCCAGCCCTTCATGCCAAGTTATGTTATCACACAGCAAGAACAGCTAAATAGCCCCAGATGGCCTGCTTGGTTCACATTAGCCTCCTAGGTTTTTAGCAGCACTGTCATATACCCTGTTACTCTTGGACAGTGCAGAGATAGCTTTCTGGAGCCAGGTTTGTGAACAGTCTAGGTGGATGTTCCAGGGCTCCGTCCTGAGACTCGGCGCGCTTTGGCTTGGGCGCGTGTTTAAAGTACCCAGGGTTTGAATAAATCATATCCCTGTGTACTACCATAAAGGAATGTGGGAGATACTCTTGCGGTTGTCCACAACATCTTTGTGGAGATTTTGGGAAGAAAAACAAATAGCACCCTTCCAAATATTTTGAAATGCTACCTCTGACTGTGAGGGAGAAAAAGTTTAAAGAGAAATTAGGCTGTCATGAGTTATTTGGACTAATAACCACCAGTAGAAGAATAAGTTAATTTCTAAAAATACTGTTCAGCTGAAGCCTCTGTGTCTGGTTTTGGGGGAGGGAATTTTTATTGATCCATGCAGTAATGCACACACTGTAAAAATTAAACACACTGTAAAAATTTAGAAGCTTGATAGGCAGATTTAGCTCGAAGACAAAGTTGTCACACAAATGTTATCCTGCATAAACTGAGAGACGTGGCACGGTTGGTACTGAGTGCTCCGGAGAAGCATCATCACCCATCATCTTTTAAGGTGGCTCATTTTATTGGTAATGACTCCAGCTGTGGTCTCAGCCAAGATATTCTATCTGCAAAAGTTGAATTGAACAGATCTGCAGAGAGTTTTCTGTGTGGCATAGTATAACAAATTTGCTAGATTTACTGAAGTGTTAGGTTTGGAATTTGCTATTCAAGCATTCCTTCAATGGGACGCAACAGATACTTTGACAGCTTGTTTAAAAGAAAAATCTGGTCTCCATTATGTGCAAGTGCTATGTCATATAAACTTGAAATAGGAAGACACCATTCTTTTAGCTCAGTTTTGGTCATTACAACTATATCCTGCCATTGATCTATATCTGGGTCTCCAAGCTGTGTCCATTAAAAGGCCTGAAAATGTATCAATGGCAGGATATGGCCCTTTGTTCTTTCATGTTACAATCATGAGGAATTAGAATGGGATCTGGCTCCCAGGACTTTGAGCTGGCCTGCAGCTTTATGAGAGTGGCTTGCATCCCTCAATGAGAAAAGCCTTTGGAAAAACAGGCTGCCATCTGATAGCTTCCAAGCTCTGACACTGCCAAGTACAAACTACTTTCTTGCGTATGAGCATACCAGCCATTGTAGAGCTTTGGTGGTGATTTGTAGTTGATAGCAGGGTGTTCTCAGATCTTTCTGGCAGCTCTTCTTGACCCACCTCCATTTATTATGTTTTGATCCCTCATCAAACAGATGATTCCCCAAGTGCTCTTGCACACTACATTAGCCCTATATGTGCATGGTTGGCTGGAGAGCAGCAGAGAGGAGGGAGGGACAGCTCTGGCCATGCTCCTCTTTGAGTGTCCAAAGCTGCCTAGTGGCTTAGGGCTCCTCAGAGTTCTTAAATTCCAAATATCCTTGCCACATAACCCCATAACCTTGCATCTTCTGTGGCTATGTGTCTGTGCAAAAGAGAGGGGTAGACACACTCTTGGTGGTCCAAAGGAAAGCTCTTTCTCTCCAGTGCTGTAGCCAGCACCTTCCAGCGCCAGGAGAGGGTAGAGCTGGAAACATTTCAAACCCCAAACATGTGGGATATATTTGTTATGGCCAGAGAGCACGGGGTCAGCTCAGTAAAGCAAGATTTGCTCTGCTGCCATAAATGTCTCTGTAGAAGGAAATCTTGCCAATAATGAGCCAAAGAAAGGTGGCAAGCTTGCAATCAGTGATCAAAACTGCTTGCACCCACTTCCACTCACAATCCATTTCATGTTTTGCATTTAATGCCAGCCAGAAACCCATTAAAGCTCTCAAAGTGCTTGACCAGGAGTACTATCTCAAAATTTAGGCCAAATAACTTAGAATTTTTCTAAATAATTTCCTTGCAGAGATTCTTTTTCATCCAGAACACTGGAGTGAAAATTATTTAGGCATTGATTCTATACTGAAAAAAATGTCCTTTCTAATTTTGCAGTCTTTGGGGGTAGCTTAATATTGAATACTATTAATAGATTAGGTTAAAAATAAGTGCCCTTTTTAAAACTAATGTCAAGAATTAAAATGAAGATTTTATTCATACAGAACAAATGCAAGATCACATGACTGTGTTTTTATACACATTATATTATTTAAAGAGTCACAATACCCTTCTCATTCCAGAAGTCAGTTTTACAATTAGACACTTATTAGTGAAAGGAGGATAATTTTGATGATGACTCTATGGAAAAAATATTTTCTAATCTCAGAAAATTTGCAACTTACTTCCAAAATTTTTTTCTCACTTATGTATGATACTAACAGATGCGAAGAACATCACAGTAAAGGAGTATTCAGAGCAAAAGGTCTTTAAATATAACATTACATGATGTTCCAGTGTTTCCTCAAATGGACTTGGATTACAGAGGATGGGTGACTGAGCAGCCTACAAACTCCCAAACAACCAATAACATATTGTTCATATACAACTCCTAATGTACCTATTTTAAAACCTTTTGTGCTTTAAAACAATATTAAAGTGAGATGGTCATGGTGCAACTCTTTCAAAATAAAGCATTTTATTTCACTATCAGTCACAACCTTTGCATGCCACAATCAATGTCAGACCAATAGAGATAACGTGCAGTCTGCAATATGTGGAAAGCAATTTCAAAGCTGCCTTCTTTGTCAGGTGCAAGGCTCAAAATCACAGAAAGGGGCAATGAGCAGGGCAGAACCACCTGGAGCTCAGGTGGGTTCACCACTTGCTCTGTTTCTTGATTCTCGCACATTCATTTCTGGCATCCCCAGGTCCCTGTTATAGCTCATGTTCATGCTGTTTATTTTGCTCTTTCTTTTGATCAGTTTGGAAGGAGGGACTTGCTGCCCCCACGGGCTGAAGGCAGTGAGCCCTGAGCAGGTGTGGAGCTGTATGTTGCCTGGGAATTTTGCAGTCTGTAAACCCATGGCATATCCTCCACCTCACCCCTTTGAATCCTTTCCCTCCTGGCTCATTGAAAGACTCTGTAAGGTGAGCAGGAACACTTTGAAATTTAAGGACAAAGAGGCAATTAAGGGGTTCAGGAGAGGACATGAGCTCGATCAATAAAATACCATTACAATGAACTTCTTCCTATTGCAAATCTCCTGAAGCAAGTGAAGATGCAAAATGATGCCTTCTGATGATTCCAGCCATCCCTGCATAGGGCAGCAGTTCTGAATTCAGTTTCCACAAGAGAGATTTCTTTTTCTTTTATTTGTATAATGGTTAAAAGCAATATTTGGGTTTTATGTTGCTTCCTGCCTGAAACAACACCTCCCCTGTGTGTCCCAGATTGCTGCTGCTGTATGATGGAGAAGTGAAACACAGGCTTTTGTTTTGGACTGCTTACTGGCTTGGAGGCATTTCATGCCTCATCATTAGCCGATGCTCAGGGCTCTGTTGTGTTGCTCACACTATTAACCAGCCAGCAATTTTGAAAATATTTTTATTGCTGCTAATTGCCCTTTAGGGAGACTGTAAAACAGGGTCTTTATGGCAATCTCCGAGCTGTCCATGCCTGGAGGAAAAATCTGAGAATGATTAGCCATTTTGCTAAACAGAGCATCACAGTGATTGTCTCTATGTTCCTGTGCCTGACTTGTGCCACCAGGCTGCTTGGGAGATGTTTATAGCTCCCCTTCTCACAGCTATTCTGAACAGTGATATTCACTTGGGAGGGAAAAGAGTCATAGTTCATTAAATGTGTTTGTTTCTGAAATAAGCACTTCATCCAACCTTCCACCAGTGGACTGAAGATGTCCCAGATTAAAATAACTGCACCCTAACTGCAATGGCTTGGTCTAAGGCAGCCAAGGGACTTGGTGGGGTGCTATGGAGAGAGGTCATCCATGCAGTCCTAAGTCCATCCACATTTACTCCTGATGTTTGTGTCCACCATATCACCCATGATACCCATGTGAGTGGGGTTCTGGGAAAGGAGCTGCTGTGGCTATCTGAGGCACTTCAGGAGCTGTAACTCTGTCCTGACCTGGGCTGCCCTGACAGGGCTAGGTCCACATAGAACCAAAACACAGCTCTCTCTCTGCTCCTTTATCTCTGACCATATTGCATGTCCCCCTTTCTTTAGTGCCAGCATCAAGGCTTGTAACTCCACAGCTGCCACGTGGCAGGAGATGCATGAAAGAAGTGTTCACATGGCTGGGGACTAGGGGAGGCAATAAGATGCTTCCTTTTGTCACCATATAGATTCTATACAGAGAGAGAGAGAGGTTATGGCAGAAGTGCATCATGAAGTCTCACCTGGGTGTGCTCAAGACACCCCACATCTGTAGAACAAGTGCTGGTACCTGGTTTTCAGGGTCTGTGTGACGCTACGATGAACTGCAGCAAAGAGCCAGCACTGAACACTGCTGCAGCAAAGAGAGGGTTTATTTGTGTTCAGGAGGAAGAGAAAAAAAAGAATTACACTCAAAAAAGGAAAGAGAAGTGAATAAAGACATTAGTACAAGTCCTTCTAGGGGACTGAGAAAAGGAGAGATGAAAAGTAAAGCTACTGAGACAAAATAATCAGGTCTCAATAGCCGTGCATGTCCATGTAGAGCCTTACCAGGGCAGGGCTGCCCAACATTGCTGAAAAATGTCAGTGGGCAGCACAAAGCTGGGGAATATGCCTTATCCATGCCCTGCTGCCACTCCTGCCCCTCTGAGTAAGCTGCCTGCTCCTCACTGCCCTCAACATCCCTCAAATGGAAATGCAAGTGCAAAATGCTCCCTTCGTGCTTTCTCCTTGGCCGCCATACAGACACTGAAGGCACCAAATGCTGGTCCCTGCCTCCACCCATGGAAACCTGGATCTGCTTCTGGGCCCAGCACAGGGAAGTTAAGGCATGGTGAGTCACCATCAAGAGGGGTGTGAATAGCACCTCATTTTGTGGATTTGAACGTAGCAGGGCAAATTAAGGATAAAACACTTTCTCTAAGCTTAAAATGACACATTTTTGCAGGACTTGAGTCACACTTGGGCTATTTTAAAACTCTCTTAGAATGCTTACTTTTATTTTTCAGGAATAATAAGTAAGATGGGACAAATTAAAAGCTGTGGCCCAAGCAGTGCTGAGCTTGTGTGAGGGTCAACAGAGATTACATTGCAGCTTTCCAGTTTGGCTCATCCTTCTGTAGGAGACTTTTGGTAACTGTCTTGTACTCAAATGCTCTTTGTGCTCGAGGTTTTCCCTCTACAACTAGAGAAGCCCAAGGTCTGGTAGATCCCTGCCAGACTGAACTGCAAAGTGGAATGGAAAGCAGCAATTTTGATTTGAAGTCCCATATATAAAAACCTTTCTATCTCAGGGGATCTTGAACCCAAGCAGCCTTCTCTCTTTCAGGAGCCAAAGTCTTTTTGCATTAAACCCTTCCTGGAAAGATTTGCTTGCCCTGATGCGATCATGCAAAGAGACTTTGTCAGTAACCACAGAAACTGAAAATCAGAATGTATCTGCTGAGCCTGAGCTCTGTTTATTTCAGGAAACACCCTTTTTGTTAGGTCTGGATGCTTGCTCCTTTTTCACTTGTGCTGTGTTTAATTGCCATGAGCAGTGGTCCACCAGGAAAGAGGTATCCAGCAACTTTATTGACATTTTATTCATGTCAATTCTGGGTTGGAACCAACTTCATTGGTATTTTACCCACTCCCTTTGATGTCCGGTTCTTCTTGAGATTTGGGGCAGCAACCTCTGAGGTCTGGAGCAGTGAGCAGCTGTATTTACAAATAACAAAGTCAAATTACTGTCATCCCTAAAGTGCACTTGGCTATGTGGGTGAGCAGCAATGTTTCCTGTGAGCACTGCCACTGCTGCCAGCTGGAAATGGGTGGGAGGTGTGGGGTTGGTGGCACACTTCCAGGGTGTACCTGCTGCTGGGATGGATGCTGAAACCAGCTGCCAGGAGCCCAGGAAGTGATGTGGCAGATGAGCTGTGCTAGCAGCCCAGAAGGCAGGGCTGGGCACACAGAGACAAATCCAGTGCTGACTGAAGGTCCTGCTGGGGCAGAAGGACACATGCACACAACACATATGCACGTGTCTCCTGCTGCCCATGCCACTCTGAAAGGACCACCACTGGGCTTTCTGGGATGCAGGGGCTCCATGAGACTTCGTGGACCAGAAACAGAGGAGCTGGGGGTCAGTCAAGGAAAACATAGCCTGATGCCTTGGTAATTTCAAACCATGTTCCTTTGTGCTCTTCCCCCAGAGTGTGAGTCTCATAAATAACCCATTCAGAGAGTTATCTTGATCTTGACAGCCTTCTAGGCCCTAGGTTTGAAGCCACAAAATGCTTCCAAGCAATGTCAAATGCAAGGAGAGCAGGTATCTGCTGCTAGCACTTGCCTTTTCATGATAAGCTTTCTCAGCACACAGAGGTAACAATGAATTTTGAAGTTGTTGAAGGCAGCACCTTCCTCTGTTCACATGCATTTTTTTGGACTCTGTAAAGAGCTAAGACAGAGATGTTAAAAGAAATTAATATAAAACATTGCCAGGAGGCAATTGCAGACAAGCCTCTCTCATGACAGGTCTCAAGTTAGATTATTGATTTATCATTTGTGTGCTACACACCTTGACGTTTCAAAGGCCAGGACATTTTTTGCAGCAGTGCCAAAACATGAGCAAATAAATGAAATATCCACAAGCAGAAGTACTATATGGGAGGTTCTGTCTCAGGAACAGCTCTACTTTTGGGTCCTGCCCAGCATGGGCCGCTAGCCCAGGGTGCCCTGTGGGATAACCTCACTCTGATAAAGTGATGGATTTCTACAGGGCCTTTCCAAGGAAATTACGTGCTTGCTAGGAGCCTTTGTCAAAATGAAATCCTACAGAATCATCCCAATGAGGTTTTTGGATCAGGCCCATCAGCATCTGAGACTAAAGGAGCATAGATAGATAACTTTCAGCAAGAACAAAGGAGAGGAATAAATGTCTGCATCGCATTTTCTATGACAATTTTCTGTATAGAAATTGGAAGTCCTGGCCATGAGCACACCCAAGTCATTATCCTTCACTTCTAGAAAATAGTAAAATGAGAGAAACACAAAGGTCTGATCACAAACCAGTTGGGTACCATCCCTAGGAGCAGCTTCTTCCCCATGTTATTCCCACATTGATATCAGCCAGTGGGGTGAGATGGTTATACACAAATCTCTGATTTCCATGTTCACTGAGTAGACAAGGTCCAGGCTGGTAGAGTCCTTAACAGTAAGACTTGGATGCCTGGATGTTTGTGAGCCATCTTGCCATCCTCAGAGCATGAGGATGGAAGCTGAAATCCTGACTTTAGACAATAATTCACAACAGTCAGCAAAATCAAAGTTCCCTTTGACTTCAATAAGGGCAGGATCAGTCCCGGAGGACAGCATAGCTTGCTTTGGCCAAAGCCTTACGGTATTTAATCTCACGCTTTCCAGCAGAGACAGCCACATAAGCCCTCACTTACATCACCATGTCTTAGTGCCCTGAGGCTGCTTCAAGAAAACATCTGCTGAAAAAAGCATGGAAAGAAAGGATGGGACAAAGTGGCCCTGATTTAGGTACTAAGGCTACTCAAGAGTTTCAGGTGCCCACTAAAGCCACTCTCTAGCAGTAAGTGCCAAAGTGCCCCGCACAGCTAAAGGTGATTCTTGAGGTGGGTCCACACAGAGGACCTGCCAGACAAGGAGCATGGGTGTGTGAAGTGAGGCCATGGGTGTCAGCCCTTCCCTGTAACTGTGGTGATGGCTGAGCAGCACCTGGTCCTGGGCCTGGGCAGTCCCCTGTTGCTGGATAATCTCTTTTGTGATAAAACAGTAGGGAGGCAGCAGCTTAGAGGTGTTTCTGTGGGCTCCTGGTTCAGCATTGAGGCAGGCAGTTAGAGGAGGCAGTGAAGGTATTTGGATTCCCAAGTCCTTTTGTTGTGAAATTCTGGCCATCGTGAAGCCGATGGGAATGCCGCCACTGCCTTCCACCAAAACATGATTTCACCCCATAGGTATTAGTTTTTCCTCTCCTCCCACAACCAGTGCAGATATTAGAAAACCACATTTATCAGGGTGTTGCAAATAAATACTCGTTGTCACAAACCTGTCAAGAAGGGGCACAATGAGCCTTAGAGAACAGGCTGAAGAGCAGCAAGGATACAATGCAACAAAGCACAAATAAGACAAGAAGAGACTGAGAAAAGCAGATTCAGTCCTTAGGAGGAAATAACACTGTGTTCTGCAAAAATAATCAGCTGACACATGCAGCTCAAAGCACTCTATGAACTTTGTTTCCCTAGTTATAAGCAGTGTCTTCCTGCAGTACCCTGCACACAGCCTTCACTCTCTGCTCAAGAAGCAGGCAAATCAGATGAGATGGTTCATGACCAGCATGACAGAGAGAAAAGCCCTTCCTGACAAAGGATCATTTTTTTGCTGAACTAAGTCTAAACACAAACCAAGCCTGAGGTGATAAAAGGAGAGAGATGCTGGTGTGTGGCGTGAGACCAACGGGATAGAGATGCTTCTCTTAACTTTGGGCTTTCTCCAGTCTAGGCCAGGACATGCACCAGGTCCAGCTTTCATGTCAAGAGAACACTTATATTGACTAAAACTTCTTTTTTCTGTTTTTTACATCCATGTGGCACCAATTCACCTGGTCATTGAGAGGGATCAAGTGATGGTGCCACATACATGACACACATGGTCACAAAGCACTTTCTACAGGTGACTCTCTCAGGCTGATCCCTTGAGTTTATCTGATAATTAAAATTAACTGTTTTAAGGATGGTTATCAATATCTGGCACTAAGGGAATGCTGCACAGTTAACATGGCTGCTTCCTAATAGCATCTCATCCTAACCTGGGGTGCTGCCTGTTTCTGTCAGACATGGTTAAAAAAAAAAAATGCAGTTGCAAGTATAAATGAAACCAAAAAGGGAAACAAAACTGATGGTAACATCAAAAATATGGATTTGAAAGGACATTTCCTAAGTGACACTTTTTTTATTGTACCACAGAAGAAATTACCTACGTTGCGTATTTTTTTAAAAAGGGCTCCAACTTGAAGTCTGCCAAATGACCCAAACCCCATGTGAATGCAGAGGAACACAGTCCACAGCAGCTGCCAACCCACAGGTATGGAGGGAATTTGGCTCAGTATTGAATCTGGTAACATGGCCTGAAGACCAAAATTTTTCACAGGAGAGAAATTCCTCCAGGTAAAATCTGCTGAAGATTAATGGCCTCTCTCGATACAAATGCTGCAGTCGAACATGACCTTATTTTTAGTGTTCCTTTCATTGATGTGCATGTGAAAAAATGCAGGTATGCTGAGGGCTCCCATCTGACCATCCCTGAGGACCTTGCATGGGCAAAGGCTCAACACTGACCACTGACCCTCTGGCAGGGCTGCAGCTTCCTACAGTGATCTTGAAGGAAACCAGTTTAGTGAGTCAATGGGATGTGGATAATATGGAGACTTTGCCACCACTAGCTTTCTAATCCAGAGGGAAGCTACTCTATGTGGAACATATCAGGCTCTTGGAACTTGTTTAAATCTGCTTTTCCATCCTGCTTGGAGTTAATGTCAGAGGTGATGGGAGGGCAGCATTTCAGAGAGTCAGGCTATGAAATTTGCTCTGATTTTTAATATCTACAATGAACAGGGGACATGAGCCATGAGCTCGGGAAGCATCTCCAACACCACTGGGCACAGGAAGTGTAGTGGCTGCGGTAAGAAAGTCACACTGCAGCAAGTCACATCTGGTGCTAGCAGGAACATGGCTCAACCACAGCTGATGTGGTGCTCCTGCAGAGCAAGGTGAAGGTCCTCAGAAGGGTTTTCCTCATGCAAGATTGCAGGGGGAAGCTCCCCAGAGAGTTGTCCTACGATCAGCTGCTTGGAAAGGAAGTTTTGCTGATATAAAAGTTCAAAGTAAGATTGTCACCTACTGTTTCTTATCCAAAACTGCAAAATCCTGCTGGTCTAGCACAACGTAACAACACATTTTGTGACTGTAAGAAAACATGCCCACAACACCATGGGCTTGAGCAAGTGGGCTCCATTGAGGGCTGTCCCAGGGCAGCATCACACATGAATTCATCACAGCAGAGACAGGGAATATAATGGGAGCAATCTGTAATCTCTGGGTGCTCACTCATGCAGCCTGGCTCCACTGGTTATGCCCCAAACCTAGGACCCCAGGTTTTTCTGATTTCCAAAGGAAAACAGGAGAAATATTTAAAACCTCTTTTTGTTTGTTTTTTGGAGCTTGTTGGTACATATTAAAACTGGAACATTCTTGAAAAATGGGCTTTCTAGCTCACCCAGGTGGAAAACCCTTATTCTGCAGCACTGCAGCCTAGGTCACACTGCATTGTGGGTCCTTTCTGGAGGGTGATGGTCCTCAGAGGATGACTGCTTGTAAAGGGTTCCTGAAAGACACTAAGAAAAGACAAGCTATTGTTTGTGGAAGTAAATAAATATGAGGAACCCACTCTGACACAGACAATTGTTTAGAAGTCAGACAACACACAGTTTGTATTTCTGGCTGCTTATCCCATGTGGTTTGTCCTGTGGGCTTTTTTTTTTTTGCATGGATTACTACATCTTGCTCGTTTTGACTGTCAGCTGGAATAGGTGCCACTGGCAAACAGTGGGATAGAGAGTGCTATTTGCATATCCAAACAACTGGCTTTCACACAGAGTCATGCTAAATGCATCCTTCAGTCAGGGGTCCTCAGGGACCCAGATTTATGACAAAGTGCAGTGATACTGGAGAAACTGTCTAACAGCCCTAAACTCCCACAGTTAATCAGCTTTAGTATTCCTTGTTCTCCCTATTGCTTCAGCAGCTATAAGGACATAAAAACAGATAAATTGGTGAAAAAGGAAAGGCCTGTTCTTGACTTGAGAATCTTAAGTATTTTTTTTAATACCAAGGACAACTGGATCATATTTTGCAATCTAAACTTTAATGTTTTATTTTCTTAAGCTGAGGCTGCCAGAATCTTGCACTTATGCAAAAGCAGTACCATTACTGTGTCTCTCTGCATCAGCACCACAGAAAAGAAGTCAAGCTAACATTAAACCTCTCCAAAGACTGGAACTTTCTACACCACATGTCAATCTAGAGCTCCCATAGGAGCAATACTGAGCCTCTTCCATGGGGTTTTCTAGTGACAAAATTGCCAGTTTAAATTTCTATTTCTCAATGTTTTCTGAAAGAAAAACGTGCCAAAAAAGTACTTTGGCTGAGCTCCTCCATCTCAGTGGCTGAGTAAATGTGCAGAGCCAGCACCTCTGCTGCCAGGCAGCAGCTTGGTGCCTCTCACATGAGCTCAGGGGATTCTTGGAAACCCTGTGTCCCCACAGCCAGGAAGCAGGCCATGCTGGGACATTGTGCAAATCTTCCTGTAACTCAATGAATGCTTCTTCAAGGTCCCAAACCAGAGGGGAGGAGCCTTCCTCAGCTGTCTAAGCATTTATTCATGTTCAGCTGAGAGGTAGGTGATCCTTCCTTAGCCCTCACAGATCCTCCCTTCCAGTGATGTTCCTCCAGCAGACCCCAGCTTGGGGGAAAACATCTCCAGGGTTGACTGCTTCTTTCAGGATACACCCTGAAGCTCTGATCAAACATAAACATTCACTTACCAATTGCCAAAAGTAACAGATTTCAACCAGGTTGGAGCCTTGTCTGCAGGTCTGCTCCCATCCATACAATCTCCTGCCCTGTGCCTCTGCTGGGAGGAAGCTCAGGAGGACAGAGTGCTCTTAGTGGCAGTGCAAGGTGTGAAGTACTGTGTGTTTTTCACACAAGTCTGAAGACTGGCCAATGTTAAAATCAGGGTCAATCTGAGGAGGACAGTTCTCCAGCTCAGTTCCAAGGATGGTGGCACTGCTGACACAAAGTTGTGGCTCTTCCATCCAGCTCCTGTCTGCTGGTAAACCAAAACCTCATGCAAAACAAAGAGCTGCAAACGCTTTGTTACGGCAGCTTGGCTCTGTCCCTGGTAGGACTGCACCCCAGGTCAGTTCAGCTAACAAGGGGTGTGTGCTGCATCTCCACAGGAAAGCAGCAGCAAGACACCAGTTACAGTGGTCCCAATGCAAATTTCCCCAGAGGGTGACTTTTTCTCTTACAAACACCTGATGTTTCTCTGTCATTGGGACCCCAAAATCTTGCATCTTATCAGGTGCAATATAGCATATATGAGGCTCATTTTGCAATATACCTCTAACTTTTTTCAGAACCACTGAAGGAGCTTTTGGCAAACAGAGCTAATTTCTGGTGCACAAACTTGACAACTATCACTCTGTCTGCTACCCCCCAGAGGAGCTTTCTTGGCCCAGTGGCTGATTTGATGAAGGAGAGGTGACACTGGTCCCAGAGGAGCTGTGGGCATGGCCTCAGTCAATGAGGAACCCCATCAAGCTTAGCTCTGCAGGCTTTGCTCTCCATCTGATAGAGGTCTTGAATCTTCTTGCAGCAACTGGAGTTAGCTCATAAAAGCATTGACTGTGCAGACACACTCCCTCCCACCTTTGGTGTCCAGCTATAAAGCAAATGCTGAGGGCTGCACTGTGAGGCCTCAAGGTATTTCTGTATTTCTGACCCTTTGCACCAAAAGAAGACAGCAAAACACACATGTCTTTGGGTCCAAGAAGCACCACCTGTGGTTCAGAAGAGACCCAGGGTGGGTGTCATACAGAATTAATGCAGTGTGGCTTAAGCCTGCCCAGCATGGGGCAGGTAACAGCCAGTGGCCTCATGATGGGTCCCCAGCTCTGTTTCATTTAGCAGCATAGAAATACTCTGTGTCAGGGCTGGAAACAAGGTGGTGAAAGGGAATGAGGGGTTCCCATGCCAGATCAATTTTCTGAATCATGAGTCATTTTCTAGTATGCTTTGGTGTTTGATCTTTTCCAGCTAGTATTGAAAATAAGAAATCCAATGGGGCAAAGAACAAAAAGCCAAAAGAATCAGGCCTCCCTTGACAACATTTTTAGAGGCCTTGAGCAGATTCTTTTTGGCTTTTTCCTAACTTTATCTTTCCCAAGATAGGGTGTGGTGCGTGTAGGGGCCAGCTGCAATACCAGCCAGCTGTGGAGGCTGCACCACTGTGGCCTCCTCTGCAGGGAGCTGGGCAACAGAGTTCAGGAGCTGCTCCTGTGCCAAAGAGCTCCCTGTCTGAGATGGGTACAGCACTGCTAGGTAACAGAAGGACAAACAGAAATGTTATATTCAACAGAAGTACTCTGTGAACCTTGCAACTTTTAAGTCTGCACTCCACTGCCACTGAAATAAAAAAAAAAAACCCACGTATACAGCTGGGTACTTGGATGTACTTGGAAGATTTGTCCAGCAGTAAGAGACTCCAGTGGCAAGTCTGTCACTTACAGGGTAAATTAAAACTTAAAAAGAAAAGAAGGGTGAAGTAGTTTTCTCTCTGGCCATGAGGTAGCACCATTGAGCTATTCACAGCTAAACCCAAAACGAACCTGCCTCTATTTTACCAGCAGTGTTTCTGCAGGCACAAGTTGCCTGTCATTTTACATTGACCATCTCAGCAGATTAGGTTTACCACTGTGTTAATTTAGTGATGAGTCAGGCCATGCCAGCCTCTCTTGGCCATTTCCCCCCTCCCATGATCTTTCCAATTCCTTGCGTGAAAATCAGCATTTTATTGACTATGCTCATATCATATCCTTTACCAGGATGTCTCTGGGCCCCTGCTGAGTGCTGGTGAATGCAGACTCTGCCAGGCTCTCAGCTGACCAGGGCTACCCTCAGCCAGCCTCACTACACAGCTCCCCAGGGATGAGCAGAGAGAGTGGGACAGGCTCAGACTGCAAACTGCAAAGTAGGAGTTCCAAAAAATATTTACAGGTTCCAAAAAATATTTACAAACTCAATTTGAGCTCCTAGTGCTGGTTTTTGTGTTAAGTACATGAAAAGACAGATAGAAAAAGACAAATCAAATCTGGTTTTGGACACCTATATTTGATTATATTATCCACCTCTTGAAGACATTGAAGAATTGGAGAAGAGTGCACTTTGCTGCCAGACATTGTCTGGAAAACATCAGATCATGGCCTACAGGACATCCACTTTGCTCCAAGGCAGCTCTCTGCATTGTTTTTATGTACCCTTGCCAAGAAAATCCACTGGTCAGAACAGAGTGAAAAAACCCAGCTTGCAGAGATGCCTTGCTGCAAGCCCATTGCTCTGAACAGCATATTTCCTACAGCAAAAATGATCTCAGGGAAGAGAATAGAAAAAGAAAGATTACCTTATGAAAAGCCATTTCCATCTGCAGCTGCACGGTTGACAGGTCCCACTCAATGGCAATCAAGGAAACATTACCTTACCCTTTCAAGGAGCCTGCATGAACATCAGAATAAATTCTTCAGTCCCGAATGGCATTTATGTCAGGAAAAGGGAATTATGCTTTCCAGAGCTTCTAGGGACACAGACTGTGCTGACATCCAATGATAATTACTTTCCTCTAAGTTGTATTGCCAGGGGCAATACAAGAATTGCCCAATAAGCTGATGATATATCTGATGCACAAACTTCTTTTTTTTTTTTTTTTTTTTTTTTTTTTTAAGTGATTGATTTGGTTGCAGCAAGAGAAACTATTGTGCTTTTGAGGAATACAGCAGGACTTTCCATGGCAATGGAAAGTTGCTGGCAGATGTATGCTGGTAACTTGTAAGAAAACATGTCAGCCCCATTGATGGAGGCAGGGCAGAGAGGGGAAAATGTTACAAGAGAAACATGGAGTAAGTGGGAGATTTTACCCAGCCTACCCACTATGCTGCAGCAAACCCTGTGCTTTGTAAGATAGAAAATTATCTGTAGTTCCAACAATCAGCACAGGGCTACTGATGTGGAGGCAAGTCCTACAGGAAGGAACACTACAGTGACCTTGGAATATATTTTGGATGCCTCAGTCTGAGCCGGAGCAGCTGTGCTGCAGACAGCCCTGCCCCACTAAAGACTAAGTGGCCGCCTCCAGGGATCAGCACTGCTCAGACTCTTCAGCCCTCTGGCAGCCTGACCGTGAAGGTTTGCTGGGAGGTTTTGGAGGAAGGCAGATTTCTCATTTCTTTCATAATTCTATTAGTTAACAGACATGGTGTCTGCAGACCCCCCTCACTGAAGGGCCAGCTGACAGACAGAAAGCTCACACTTCAGTTTCTGCTAATCCTCTGAATATCTGGCTGAAAGGAGTCCTTTAGGTGAGATACTGCCACAGCTCCCATGGTGCTGCTGGCAGGTCCCAAGCACAGACAGCAGTGGCAGCAAGCCAGCATTACTGAATGTGACAGCAGGGGCACCTCCACACACCCCACCCATGCAGTTCTCCTGCATCTGTCTCTACTGAATTTAGGTTAACAGTGGGGCTGTGGAGTCTGGCTATTTTTGCACTTTCTGCCTCAGAGATTTACAGATGCAAGCTCACATTGTGCAGAGGGTTTGTAGGGCCAGTAGCTCCCAGGATAAAATGGTGTAGGCAACAGAGAAGTTTGGGAACTGCTGTCCTGTGCTTAGCAGGGCTTTGAGGTGCTATCTTTTTGGTTTTTTATTTGTTTTGGGGTTTTTTGATTTTTTTAAGATGCCAGCTCTTAGTTTTGGTAGGATTTGAAAGGACCTAAGACTGCGCTCAACATCACTCACCTAGACCTTCTACTCATCATGGAAATCTGAGCAGGATGCTCAGCTCCTCTGTTTCAAGGGAACTGAATGATGAGCAGCTCCTGTGACTTGCCTTTCCTGACTCCAGAGTTTATCACAGGCCTGTGAACTTACGTCCCTGGACTTTCTCCAGAAGCTGCTGTTTGGGGTCAGGAGCTGTATAGGCAGTGACAGATCATTTCTGCTTCTCCTCTACCACAGCACAAACACATCATGCTCAGGAGCAAGTGCTTGGGATTGGCTCAGGGCTCAACCAGGGAAACACCACCAGCAGCCCCCAGGGATTCTGTGAGGTGGATCTGTTGTATGCAGTGAAGAGAATATATGTACAATCCCTTTGTGCCTCCAAAAGCCTTCAGTCCAGAGAATGGCTTAGGGGAGAGGAGACAGTGGGATCTCTGAGCTGTTACTCAGGGTGAAGCATAATCCACCAAGGCCTCACAACTGAATCCAAGTCTTGTTTTGTTTGCTGATAATTCAAAACCCTGAGGATAAAGCTTTTAAAACCCATTTAACAAGAGAAACTGTTTGTGACTTGGGCTGATATAAATGTTTCCTATGTTCACTGTACCAAAACCATCTCCCAGAGCAATTTTCAGATCTCTACTGAGCGAGATGGGGGAAGTCCTCTGTTAGTGAGTGCTAGACTGCCAGACAGCCCAGCTATCATAAAGCAGACTAAAGTATATTTGGATAATATATACTTTTGGATAATATATACTTTTATACGCAGCTTTTGGCTGCATGGCTCTCACTGTGTCAGGAAGAAGTGGTTTACCTAGACCATTATGCTGAATGTTTAAAGCAAAATTTTACCTAGAGCATGCAACACCTCTCTCACTCACCCACGAAGCCAGCATGCCCTGGAAGGCAGAAAAGACAGAGATTTAACCTCCAGTAGGTTTTTCATAGATGAATTTGCTCTTCATTCACCCTTTTCTTCATTTTCTGTTGCAAATTGCAGAGAGCTTCTCAGTGCTGGGAAATGTTTCTGCTAGGTTTTAGCCCAGTAGTGCCCTCCCCAGCCTCTGAACAAGCACATGGTAGCACAAAGCTCTGATCAGTGGGAAGTAGCCTCTTCACTTTTTGCTGAGTGTAGATCTTCCATCTCACTTGTGTTTGTTATAAGAGAAACAAACAGATAGCAGGGGAAAGGAATATTGTATCTAACACTGGTTTCTTCTCTCATAGGCTTTTGTACTGCCACAGTGTCAGTCTGAGAAGAGCAGCCTGAGCCAAACCCACATCACTGGTGCAAGATGAACCTAATTTTGCGCTTTGCTCCCAGCCCTTCCCACCAAAACTGTACTTTGTACTACAAAAGCAATGACCACAGTGAAAGAAGAAGGTAACATTTAGATGACAGAAAATGGGCATGAGTCAGACCAGCAGCAGGAATTTAAGTAGCAAAGGGGGTGAGAGCAGATACTCACCTAAACACAAAGCCACACATTGAAGGGAATGGAACATGGCTTCAGTACAGCCCTTTGGAAATAAGCATTAGAGATCACAGCCTCACCCTGCACCAACCACAGCACCATATAATGGGTGTACATCCTCTCTATAAGGCAAGTTGGACATATGGAAAACCAGACCAAAGCTCTGTTTTTCTGTTTTAACTAGCATCTGCTCCTCAGCTGGTCCATGTCAACCCTCACAGCCAAGAATGAGATACTCCAGCATCTGGAGACAGACATCCCAGCTAATCAGTGCACAAAATACCCAGTCTCTGGCAAATGTAGCTGAAAGCAGCCTGTGCCACCAGCACACAGGTCCTGCAGCCCTGTCCCCATGTCTGCCCAGGAGAAAGGCACAGAACACTGACACATTTAGGGTGTTGCAGAGGAGCTGTCTGAAAAGTGCTCTACTCCCAAGTCCAAGCCTTGGCTCAAATCTCAGGCAAACATTTTTTAAGATGATATATCTGCAGGTCACGTGTCATGTGTGGACCAGGGAAAAAACACAGAGCAAACAAGAAGAGATCAGCTGATCTGTGCAGAGCACTGGGAGAAAGCCACACAGTCAGTGTGATTTATGCTTCCTCTTCCAGGATGTGCCCTGGAGAGGTGCTCCATGGCCACATGTTACAGCCTCCTCAGTGCCAGCTGGGCACGCCTCTGGCAAACTCCCTGGGCTCACACAGTCCTGCCAGGGATGGCTGGTAGCCTGTGGGGGGCAGGATCTGCTCCTCCCAGGAGAGGAGCATCCCCCATGCCATGGGAGCTCTGTGGCAGCAGGAGGGGCTGTGCAGGTCGGGGCTTGATTAAGGCATGCCAGGGATGAGAGCTGAATGTGTGATGCTCAGGAGGGGACATGAAAGAAAGCTGTGGAGAAAACTTCTCCCCTGTCCAGCTGAGGTCCAGATCCCTCCCCATACCAGGGCTGAGCAGCTCCCAAGACACAGGTTGCCTGTTTAGCACTGCTCCTTCTCTCTCCTGCCTTGTCCAGCCTGCACGCCAGCTCAGGTCCTCTGGTGCCTGGACACCAGGACAGAAGCAGAGGTGGTTTGCCAGCAGCTCCCTACTAAGGATTCCACACTGCTGATAACCCCACCTGATCCCTGCAAACAAAACAGTAAGGCACAAAGGATGCTTTCTGCGCCTTAAGGATGTGCCTCAGAGTTGCTCTTGGTCAGCTGAGGAGCTCTAAAGAAGTCTCACAAGATTCAGGACTCCCAAGATTGATCAAACATAGTAGCATTCTTGTTCTGCTAGTGCTTGCAAAAACAATAGGACGATACACCCAGTTCCAAATTAGGAATGCCAGTATTCACACCATTTGTAAGTATTTTCTTTTTTCAGAGCATGAATCATTTGGGCCAGCTTTAATGTGGATGTGATGGTAACATGGATGGGGATGTACTGTATCAATGCTCTAAGGCCCTCTAGTCTTGAGATTTCTTCTGAGCCACCCCAGAAATGACCACAGGGCCACCTGTAGCTCTCTGATCCTCACCACAGGAATCAGTTGTGGCACTGGAGACTTACATACACAGTCATTTTCCAGTGTGAATTTAAAAATAAGGATGCACAGCTCACCCAGTCAAGTATGTTTCCCTTTGCACTTTGGAAAAGAGAATAGAACAGCAAATCAGGGGACCAGAGATTGTTAAAAATGAGAACAATATCCCACACATGCAGTACAAGATCTACAAATTAAAGCGAAAGCAATGACCAGGAAATTCATTGCTGCTCTAGAACTAAGTGGTACCACATGAGAATTGTCCTTGTGCTGAAGCAGGAGGGATTTACAATTCTCATCTGGCTACCCTCTGCCAAGCAGGAATATTGTTTTATCTGGCATCCAGTATACAACTGAAAGCACTGTGGACTCACCATGCAAGGCTTGAACCAACCTGCTCCGATTCTGCCAGTCCAAGTTTGTTTGGGAGGGTGCACTGGGTCCTGGCAGCTTCCCGGTGCATCAGCGGCTGCTGGAGCAGCCCCAGCTCACTGTACCTGGCCGGGTGTGGTCCTGTCCCACCACAGCAGGCAAAGGGAAAACAACCCAGTTTAAACTCTCAGAGCATGTTCTGGCAAGTCAGCAGGAAACCATGATGGGCTCACATCCCACCTGGGTCCGTGTGTGGCACCAGCTGAGCCAGCAAGGCCTAGAGCCAGTGCTGGTGACCCAGGAAAGCTCCCGGGCTTCTCCTGCTGGGGATCACCGCTGAACAGCACACCCTGAGCAGGACCTGGGGCTGTGGGACGGATCCTGCAGGAGATCCTGCACCCCCATCTAGTGGCCTCAGCCGTCCCTGTGGCACCAAAGGCAGGAGGGAAAACCCTGTGAGGATATCCTGGGCTTGCAAGAAAATCACCAGCTGCACAACGGGGTGAGTAAAGAGTGACAACGCACACCACAGCAGCTGGGGTTCCCTCCTGTCACCCTGGCTGTGCTTCATCTCACCAGCTTCAGATGTCTGTACTGTAAGAGATCATGCCAGGTTCTTCGCAGCCTACAGAACGGAACTGAAAATATTTAAGGTTTGATTAATTTCATCCTAAAGTAGACATTCTAAAAAGTGTTGTGAATCAACACTTTAGAGAGGCCTCTCTCTTTCCCCTGAATATTGGAGGATGAGTAACTTATTGAAATGTCAGCATCTACATGGTGGACATCTGCAGCTGAGAGGCAGATCCTATTTTCTTTGTCTTGTGACATCTTTTGAATTAATTTAAATACAAATCTTGCTTCTCACAGATATCACAAGAGATTTGAGATTGCCTGCTTAAGCAACACTCTAACAGTGCTGTCAGAGTTGTGTATGAACATATTCAGCAGAACATCATTCCTCGTCTCCTACAAAAGAAAACTCACTTCTGGTTTGTGCCGTTTCAAAGCCCCTAAAGGCTGGTTTTGAACACTCAGCCCCTGCCACACACAAATACTCAGATGAGTGAAATTTTACAGGCAAGGATGCTGGCATAGTTGCCTGTGGCATGGAAATACTTCTCTTTGCATCCCATTACCTCCAAGCAGCACTGAGATTCTTGTAGGGGAAGAATAAAACTTCCCAGAGAGCTCACCAGCTTTGCTCCTCCTCCACTACAGCATTGTATCACTGCCCAAGTGACCTCCTTGACTGAGTGAAGACAGTGGTGCTGTCTCAAAGACAAAGGAGCAGTCAAAAGACCTTATCTAAGGGGCAAATGGGATAAGGGGTCCCCTAGAGGTCCCCTCCACACTGAGTCTTTTGGTGATTAGTGATGACAGGACTAGGGCAATGGTGAACACAAGATCTGAGACACCAGAAGGGGCAACAGGCTGGGCCTGCACTTGGCACAAGGTGCTGGTAAGCAGGGTCTGTCTCCATTTATTCTGTTCAGGCACCAGGTGAGGAGAAGAAATTGGGATAGTTTTGGAGGGGCAGGGCCAAGGAAGGAAGCAAGGCAAAAGAAGTTGGGCCAACCCTGCCTGCAGAGCCTGAGGAGACTCCCAGCAGCCCTGCCCTGCAGTGCCCATATGCAGGGAGCCAGGGAAGTGCCCCACTCTCCT
This sequence comes from Rhadina sibilatrix, assembly GCA_013400275.1. Lineage (NCBI taxonomy): Eukaryota > Metazoa > Chordata > Aves > Passeriformes > Phylloscopidae > Rhadina > Rhadina sibilatrix. The sequence continues at coordinate 96,046 of VWYO01001225.1, forward strand.
CCTTGCTAGCCCCAGGCAGCTGCAGGTGGTCCATGCACATGTGGCTGCATGGTGGCTCATAGGGTTTTCAGCTCTGAAGGAACACAACAGAGAGCAGCAGCTCTCCTTCACAGCAGGAATTGCTTAGGCAGGAGAAACATGCAGAGAAAATGAATTACTGGACAGCTCGTTCAAGACAGCAGCGTTCAGCTTTGGGAGCCCAGTGGGCAAAAGTAGTTCTGATTTTTCTGCTTCAGGTTGCCCATGGCCTCCTGGCTCTTCCCTTACACTGACTGCGTCAGGTCCCACCATAAGAGCTGAGCAGGCCCTTAAACACCAGAGCACTTGGCCTTTTCCAGCCCAGGAAGATGGGGATTTTCATACCTTGCTCAATGAGACTGATACTATCTGCCCAGGTCTGCCAGTATCTTCATCCCCTCTCCTCTAGTCACAACTTCCAAATAAAGCAAAAGCATTGGCCAACTGTAACACCAAAAAAGTTTGGGCACAGCTACTCTTTGGTGAGACTCCATGCTAAGTCCTCTCAGAGGGCTCTACTAACTACCCCCTATGAGACCTTTTTGCTTGCTGTTCCCTCTCCCTGCATCTTTGACAGAAATTACACCAAGGTGACTTCTCCAAAATGAAGAAGTATGACAATATTCAAACAAAGGAGATTCAGGCCCAGACCTAGTGGGAAAACCAGCCAGCCTTTGAGCCTCTCACAGTCTTCACCATGCCAATTTGAGGCAGCAAAGGGCTGGTGGGGAGGGTGCCAGAGCAGCTATCACACCTTCTCTCTGGTGGTGAAGCTCTCTGGGTGGCTTGTCCTTATCTCATCAGCTGTGCTAATGCAAGTGTTCTTGAGACTGCTGTAAACCTGGTTAGGTAGACAGTCCAGGTTTTTCCAAAATCTCCTCCCAACAACCCCCAATTATTTCACTGATTCAGTTTCATCAGTGCTATTAATAGGATGCAGGATCACAGCCAGGGCAGGCAGCAGAATCTCTTTAAGGGAGCCTTACCACAAGAGGAGACATACCGTGGAGTTGTTCTCACAACGCTGCGGCGCAGCGGGAGGCAAAGCATTTGCATCTCCAGACACCACAGAGGAGTCTGTCTATTTTTAAAGCTGCTTTTCTCAGCTGTGATCCTCTCTAGTCATACGCTGTCATGGCTGCCAAAAAAATATAGTTTCTATAGAGAATGAGAAGTAGGAATTCTAGCTGAGCTGAAATGCAGAGAAACTTGCCAAAGAAAGCAAAACACAAGGCATTTCAGGGTATTCCTTTTTTTTTTTTTTTTTTTTTTTTTTTTTTTGTGCACCGTTTGTATTTTCGTCAAGTAGTTCTTTCTTCACCTTTGATTCATAAAATTCACTTCTTGTATTCCCATCATCAGATTTCTCTACAGAAACATGATGACTAGTTTTAGTTTCCAGCCCCAGAGAAATAAATGGCTGCATTTATCCAAAGTATCTTTCTTAGTCAGTTAAATTTACAAATTCATACCTTTGGTACATGATGGCAATCCTGTGCACTGCTGTCATCTCTATCAAAACTTAATGCATTTGCCTGTAAGAGTCCATATCTAGGTAGCACTTTGGTATGGCCTCAAGCAAACAATTAGAAGTGTACCTCCTTTTGACAGCTTTGGGAAAGAACAGTGCAACTGTGACAGAGGTTCAAGATGATTAATGAATTTAGTAAGGTAAGTCAGACACCACACAGATCCCACACTTGTAGAGAGAATTTGCTCTCAACACTAACCAGACTGATGGCATCTAGGGCATGCTTTTGGTTAGGATTCAGCATATCAATGTTTTCAAAATGCCAATTTCTGTTTTCACCAATTTACTCTTTCTTACATCTAGCCCAGGCTGCTGGTGAGCCTTCTGTTTAATCAAGACTTCCCCATTATTTTTGCAGGCAAACCTACTAATACAAGGCAACTTTGTGGTTGAAAGTAACAGCTTTGCACAAAACCAGTATGCCCAATGATGTTAAATTTTCAGGTAAATCATAGTGGCTCAAACGGAGTAGCAGAAGAAAAATAAGGAGTGAAATGGAAAGGCACATGTAATTTGTTCACAAGTTAGGAGGGCTGGTTTCTATCCTCAAGATTAATCTCCTAGGATCTTGTTTTATTTTAGGAATCCAGAAAAATTGATGCATGATGACTCTTTGCAATCTTTTCTTTCACAGATCATATCCAGAATCTTATCCACATAGGAATACAGTGCTTCTGTCTCAAATCTTCCTCTGTTCCTCAGTACCCACTTGAGCTTCGGAATAATTTATTTACTCTTAATGACAGTAGCCCAAGAGCCAGAAGGAAATGCTGTCTTCAGTCAGCCCTGCTAGCCTGGCTGCAATGCATCCACAGAAGGTGGCTTGTGGGAAGATGCTGTTCTTTATCTCCAAGTACCACCCACTATCAGTGCTTACACCATATTCCTCCTGCAGCACCCACTTCCTGGACCTAATAATGGGGGCTGGCAGGGTTCACACATTCTCCTGTTCTCCAGGTGAGCTTCTCACACAGACCTTTAAAGAGGTGAAACAGCACAGAGTACTGCAGAAAGAGGATGGGAATCACATAGAAGTTCAGGTGCCTCAGACAGCTGTCTCACACAGCCAGCTGCCTCACGCACTTAGGCACATTGCTTCAGCAAGGGAGAATAAACAGGCACAGGGGACTTCTTTGGCAGTAGGAGTTCCAGGAGAGAACAGCCCAGCTCCTAACTATGTTTTCTATCAAAAATAATTCTGTTGCTTTTTAGCCTCAGACAGAGCAGAGAAGAAAACTGACCTGATGTGCTTACTTCTGCCTATGCTTCTTAATTTTTTGCTATTTTCTTTATTCCAGATACAAGGGATGCTGTCCCAAGTTTCCCAATCAAACTACTTCTCTTGTGTGCAGGATTTCTGAGTGTTTCTGAAGATAGCATCAGAAACATATGCTGCAGACAGACTGGAGATAGTCACTAAGCAAGTACTGGAAGCCCAGTTTTAACACAACTCCCTCACCAAACACACGTTATGCTGTAAGAAAAGCAGATTTCAAAGACTTCCTATTGACTTAAGCTAAGATATGTTAGCAGGAGAAGGAAATTATTGTATACACTGAATGAGACTGAGTAAAAAAGAGACAGAGCTGGAAATGGTGTTACAGTAATTTTGCATTTAACTCTTCCCATTTCTTACAAATCTTTTGTCAGTTTCCTACCTCATTTTATGTAAAATTTTGCTTTCAAAACAAGGCTTACAGTTCCGCAGCAAAACCCCACACTTACACAATTGTGGTTAAGTTCATCTTCACCAGGACCCTGGTGATGTGCCTTCCCCCATCGGTTTGGTTTTTGTTCCTGGATGTGGTTTATCTGTTAAACCACTGCTGTCACTCAGCTTGAGCATGCCTGCAGCAGCTTGTCCCCAGAAGCTTCTTGAAAGCACAGGCCTGGGCTCTGGTGAGAGACACCCACTACAGCACAGTGGGAGTTACCTTCAGCATAAGCTGAACGAACACACCTTGAATGCTGGGCAGCAGCTTTCCATCCTGGGGGGCCACTGGCCAGCCTCCCTGGAAACACTCCCCAAGAGAACCAGTGTGTGCAGCTTGTCACACATCTCGGAGCCAGAGTTCCGTGCACAATTATCCAGAGGGGCCTGGTGAGCTGCAGGAGTATGACTAGCACAGATCTCAGCAAGTCCAAGGTTTTGTCACAGAACAGGTCCTAATCAGAGGGTGATGGTTCCATAGGTTTATGAGCCAATCCATAGGCACGCAGGGTTTCTGTGGGCTCAGCTCATTCCCCCTGTCCTTTCAACATGATCCCAGCAGAGTTACTGTGCAGTAACACAAGGAACCAGTTCAAAATGCTGACCTAGCTGAGCAAGCTTTCTTTGCTAAGGCAGTTTATATGGCTGGCTCAGGTGCACAGCCTAGTTCCCTGCAGAATCCCATGGGTGCAATGCTGACAAGAAAAGGGGTGGGTGGGGATGAGAGGAGGAGTGAGGATGGGATTTGGCAGGTTACACTCACAAGGATCTCCATCCATGGCCCCACTCTGTGCAGATGCTGTGCCAAGAGGCATGCTGGTGGCCACTGTGAATTTAAAAGGACTCCAAACATGGACACAGTTTTCAGAAATAAACCATTTCTTTTAATTGGCAAGTAGAACACACATTACAGGTTATTAGTATTTTATAAACAATATTAAGTTACAAATACATGTTAAAAATTGCAGTTCATGGCAGCTAAAAGCTTGGAGTCCTAAATGCATCTTTGCAATGCTTCATTACTTCCCTTTCCCCAGTCTGTTGGGTGAAGATGAATAAAAGATCATTTATCATCTACTAGGAGGTGGTCTACTATATATTCGAACAAAACCAAAACTTAATTCCTAAGAACATCACTAACAAACAGAGGCATTCGAGTACTTCAGCCATCTTAAGTCATGTCAGATGCAATGAGGACACAGTTGAGAATTATTCTTTAACACTTGCAGCAAAGACACAGACATCTTCACATTAAACTGATCAATGCTTTCTGATCCAACTCAGCTTAAAACCTGTACTAGCTTCTACCCCACAGAGGCCTAAAGTCCATCATGCAGGCTTCCAAGCCATCAAAGCTAGATGTTTGTATATCAGACCCTTACACAGAGGAAAAATTATGGTGTACAACTAAACAGCATACATAAATATGCATTGAATATTTAGAAGATCTTTATTCCTCTCCTTTTGTTGGTATTAGTGAGATACACAGCTCATTCCATTTTTACTACGCTCATAGTATTAACAAGTTATCATTATGCATGTTAATATACTAAATATCATTTAACAAGTCTCTTTTAAAAAGTATTTAAAAACATTTTTGGAAAAGTAGAAATCTATTTTCCAGAAAAGCAAGTGGTACTAGGATAGCATGAACTCCAGTGCATAAACATCCTTTCAGAGAAGACCCATCTTGACGGCTTTTGTGCCTGGGAATCAGCATGTCTCAGCTGCCAGATTCATATGCTATTTGTCCTTCTCACTGTGGTGACAGGAGGTCATCAAAATCAGCTTACCTTGCCTTTGGCAGACTTTCCAAGATTACCATTCACTGGACTGTGTAAGAGAGACATGTAGCTTTGACATGAGTTCACTTCTTTCTTACTCATATTTATGAGAGTCAGTTTTATTGTACTGCTGAGATTGTATCTTCAAATCCAAAGTCTGCTGAATGTGCCTGGAGAAATTACTTCGTATCTCAAAAATATCAAGAGTACCATTCAGATTTGAATTTCTATTAAAAACTGTGCACAGTTAGCAAAAATTACACTGCTGTAAAAACAAAAGGCCTGCTCCTTGGCCTGCTCAGAATACAAGCTACAATGTAGATGATTACACCAGAGGGATTTTTCTCTGCTTCTTTTCTAAATGCAGGCATTAAAATTAAAGTGTTACTAAGCTTTTCCTAAGAGAGCACACAGGGGGTGTGGCATAATATACATTAATCAGGAACAAAAAACAGTAACAAACAACCATTCTAGAAAATGCTGCATGTTAGCAGCATGCTTGGTTTCCAAAACACAAGGAATTGCATGGGAATTGTCAAGATGAAGTCCACACACCTTGATCATTGAACTGATCACTAGATTCCAAGAAACCAAAGCAAATTTAAAAATACACATGACAACTGCCTAGACGGCAGGGTTTTATCATCTGTCAATAACCAGATGAATAAAGTGCATAGCAACTATTATAACAGTTTCTTGAAAAGAGAATACGTTTACCAAGTCTCAAAGTTTGTAAGCTTGACACTTATCCATACATTTTGCTACATGTGTGGCTTCCCTTTTGTTTTGCTATTTAGCATCACTAATCAACCCTTCAGCACTGTCCTGTGATTTCCTTTGCACTTCATATGGAATGTGCTGAGATCTCTGACTGTTGCCTGATGTATGTCTGGAAGCTCTTGTCACCAATGGGATGTTCTCTAAAAGAAAAGGAAAAGACAGTATTATACACAGAGCTTTCTGTCAGGACATGGAAACATCAGAACAGAAAGCGGAACACACAAGAACATTTTCCCTAAATTTGATTTTCAAAGTTGTAATTGTAATGGCAACACTGCATTTTACCTGAGCTAGAAGTGACTGAATTGATCCTCCTTTTTGTCAGCCATATGCAGAATGCTTTATGTGTACACAAAATACAGTCATGTGGCTGTATCAGCCAGTCTTTCCATTTTTAAACCAACACTCCAAGAAAAGCTGGTAAACACATGTATCTTCTGCTATTAATGGCTCAGCTCACTAGCACGGGTTCAAAATTTAAAACCAACAGTACAACAAACTCACATTTAAATTTTATGAATGAAACTGCATTAAAAACAAGCATTAAAAATTCCTTTCAGTGCTTTAAAATATTGTGATATAAATCCTAAGTCACAGTGCTACTCTGTGTGTATATGCAGGACCTTTTTTGGACAAAAAAGCCAGAGCAAAAGCAAGGGAAATACCATCTTCCAGGACTGCTCCCCTGTTTGTAAAACACATTTTACTTACTGGCTTCCATACTTTGTCTTCTTAAATTTATCTCTCTTATATTGAGCGTGCTCCTGCTCTAAAGTTCCAACACCTTCAATAATCAGCTTTAGTGTTTTATATGTCTCCTTAGGGTCATCAATGATAAATGTAGAATACTCTTCCTCTTCAGGTCCATCATACACAGATTTGCTCCCACAGGCCTCTGGAGAAAAAAATTAAAGTACAGGAATATATATCAGGCAGGGAGAAAAAGCAAGACAAGCGGACTGTGCTGAGCTTTTGGACACAAACAGGGTGGGATTACTGCTAGGTGTTCTTCAAACCTTTATTGCAGCATCAGTCTCATAACAGGATTTTACATAGCTAAAGGATGGCAACAGTCACAACTGCCAGCAGCAGCCAAAGATTTCTTTGTTACAGAGCATCTTAAAAGTTTTCCAGCTAAAAACATATTGTTAAAGCTTACAGGCAATTGTTCTAACTAATCACAGAAAGCACACACACACCTGCTCCAAACAATGCTTTTTGTATGCTTTCCATTAACAATACACAATATTCCATTATTAAGCTTAACACTTTCTACTATCTTGCTAAGCATATTTTTCTGCAGCCATAAGATCTAGCCTAGCCAAACCTAAGACTCAGATTATTGCTTTATGTTGTTGCTTGCTGTACTATTTTAACTTTTCCTACTTTCAAACGTTGCAGTTCCAGCTGATTCTAAATTCTTCAGCTCTTTCTGTTTCTAAGGTCTGCTTTCACAGATTTCTAAAAGCATTATTACCTTTCATATTTCCCACAATTCCCCCAGTACAATCACAAAGAAACTCTCTTAACTTTGGTGCTTATTAACTATGCTTTACATAGCTCTACTAAGTTAAGTGTCTTTTCACTTAACAAAACAGCATTACAAGTTTTCTACACAAAGGCACATGAGTAAAATTCAAAAAGTCTTTCATTACTTAGTGTATTTCCTTTTGCTTATCTAAAGTACATCTTTCACAGATTTCTAAAAGCCTTATTACCTTCAATATTTCCCACAGCAGACTAAAAAAATTCAGTCTGGGGTTCAAACAGTTTCATGGTTTGCTTCTGTATGACCATCACAGAACTGTTTCCTGACCTTTTGCTGGGCTGTTGGGAGGCACAGAGGCTGCCCCACACCCATTCCCTCTTCCTTGTCTCATACAGAAAGGGCAGCAGGCCTGGCAGCTGCTCCTGGCTTGGTAGGAAGCTGTCCTCTGCTGCACAGGCAATGCTTTAATCTCAAATGCCACTATCTGCACCCCATGCACACATTTTGGAAATTCTTACACAGGCCTGCCTCTGTGACTGTGCTGTAGGGCTGGCCTGCACAAAGACTCAGATTCCATTGATGCCCAGGCAGCAAGTACAGGCTGAATTTGAAAACACTACAGGCTGAAGTAGTCATATTTTACCACATTACCTCCAAAAAGATCCATAGAGCAAGCATAAGCAGAATATGCCATAACTACTGCCTGGCTACCTGCTTTATGACATATCCAAAGGGGCAAGTTATGCTTTTATATCTTCTGATTTTACATGGGAGCCTTCCTGACTAAGAGATCTGCACACTGACTACACATGAACATTTACAACGTATTTCCCATGTGATCTACTCCTGTGCTGTAGTGGAGCGTATTAGAAAGGGAAAGAAGCAGAAAGAGTATTTTACTTTGTCTCTCCTTCTAGCTCTACTGCTGTCCCAGTCTCAGCTTTCAAATTCCCTTCCCCTTGCTGCACTGTCTGTGCCAGACCTGCGTCCTTTCCCCCAACACCGAAACTCGATGCTGGCTCTGGCAGCGAGGATTCGGAACAGGGGAAAGCTGGGCACCAGTTCAGACAGCTCGGAAGTGGTGAGGATCTTGAGTTTGCAATTGCACAGCAGCCAGGAACAGATTAAAGTGCTTTCCAGTGTGTGTGTTTGACACCACTGGCTTATCTCATATTATAAAATAAAGTCCTATTTAAAGATCAGTGCCACAGTGAAGGCTTCCCCGCCGCTCCCTGTGCTAAACTGGGATTTCAAGTCTGGCACTGTGTACACCGGATACTTCTCTTGGCATGCCTACTAGTACCAACTTCCTCTGCTGTCTCTTCTTTCTTTTATCCTTTCCATCACACCTCTGCTTCCCTCAGCTCCTGAAAGTTTCCCAGCCAAAACTCCACTTTTCACCATTTCACAGGCATCCACAGGTCATCCTCAATGGGTAATTCCAAAAGAGCCTTTCCAAAGAAACCATTTGTATCCAGCCTGTTCTTAGCATCTGAATCGGGGAATGTGAGTGCACATGACTTCTGGTAGCACAAAACCATATCCCACTGAAACCTCAACTTTGCTGGTGCTTTTTGTCAGGATCAGTAAACTTCTGGTTCAGTGCTGGCTCTGGTTTGTCAATTCAGAGCATCCAAGCAACGCTCTGTGCCTATGCTATTTTAGGATGATGTGGTTAAGACCGTATTTCAAACAACTGTTATTACGCAAAGAACTTTTTACAGACCATGAGACTGCACCAAAAATAATACACACAACTGCCTCAAGGCAGCAGAAGGGGAAATAAGTGGAATAAGGGCCACTGTGTTCTAGGATGTGATTTGCAAGGCTGGTGCAGATCATCCAACTTTTCACAGGTATTTTTGCCTTGGTAAGTGAAATGGCGATGCAATGTTCTTTAATGCTCACCTTGCATTTTCTCCAATTTTGGCATATACAGGTTGAAAAGAGAGTAGATGCGTTCAGTTTCTCTATCTCCATCTATATCCAGTTGTATATTTGCTGGCAGGCCTCTGTAAGGCATCAGGAAGAGAGGTAAAAGTTACATGCTACACAGTGTATTATGGCACATAAAGCACTTAACAAGGAAAACAAAGTAAAAGTGAGTTCTCATGAAAGCCAAGAGATCGTGTGTAACAAAGCTCAAAACCTTCCACTTTTTCCCAAAAGAAGAAGACAAGTTCAAACTTCGTTGTGCCTCTATTTACCCAGCACCCTTTCACTGACTTGAAAGAGAAGATTGATCAGTATCCAGACATTTTTGTGACTTAGTCAGCTACAACCAGATGGAGGAGCCAAAGCACTGAACTTCCAACTACCCAGGTCTTACACTCTGAGTCTAACTACCACTATAGTCTTGTTACTTCTCTCAGTTTAGATAAAAATTGCTTCCTAGAAACCAGACAGTCCATCTTCATTAAAGAGAGAGCATGAGTAGCCCCCTGAACAGATCAGTTTAGATTTAAATCTATCAGCAGATGAGTGCTTCAGGAATTTACAATCAGGATATTGAAGGGATTTCAGACATTTTCATTAATGACAGATGATGAAAACGAAAGTATTTTTAATTCCACAGTTAACGCCTATCACCATCTCTAACTCAAAAAAGTCAACATTTTGATCAAGACGTGCAGAATCAAGAATACCAACAGACTGCCTTTGAACATCTGTACACCTGGCAAATCTTGGTTAACTGTGCACCTGCAAGTCACCCTGCAGAGAGACACGTACCCATGGCAGTAGCTACACCAGTGGCACGTTAAAACCCTTACCCCGTGCAGGGTGTGCAGCCAGGGGTGTTATCTGCAGTAGCTTTACAGCAAAGCCAGTGGCCATTGAGATAGGCCGAGGGATGGTAGACAGTGAGGCGCTTCTTGTTGCACTGGCTAACTTTGGTGAGGATATCAATCCAGTCCTTGGCCTCCACACAATTATTTGCTTGGATATACAAGACTCTCCTTTCAGGCTGGATCACCTGGAACATCTGCAAACAAACCACAGAATAAAGGACCAGAATGAGTCAGTGAACCTAAGACTAGACTCGGAGTGAAGATTTATTGCAGGAAAAACACAGCATATTAAAAGAATGCACCAATAAATACATTTCCACACAAAACCAAGCAGCAAATGTGTCTTTAAGCAAACAAGACCTTTCACCTGGTACAAGGAGTAAGATATCATTCCTGTAAGAGATGATTTACAAATAGCTAATATCAACTTGCTGCTTGGGTCTCAACAAGATTTGTTGTCAGCCTTGGGGAAGCAATTTTAGTAATGCTGCAACTCCAAGTTTTGGAAGGCTGACAGAGGAACTCAGTGCTGGCCTGAAAGGAAAGGCTCGTCAGCAGGAGGCAGAAAAGAGAAAAACGAGTGTTTGGATCCAGCCTTAGTGATAGCTTTGCTTTAATACTGCCATTTCACTAGTTCTCTTAGGACATCTTTCAGCATCACCCTTGCCTTTTAGTAACTTCCATGCTTCTGCACCCAACTACAGCTGCTATTAGAAGATCACAGAAATAGTTTCTCTTTGATTGACATCAAGTGGTTTAAATAATTACACATTAATTCTGTGTTACAGCTTGATCACTGAAAATCTAAAGTTCTCCTGCCTGTTCAAAACAGCTTGCAACCTAAAAGGGTATTTATCTTCCTCCTCTTAAAGGAAATTTTTGATGTACAGCCTTATTGCTTGAATACACTGATCACACACTGAAGATTACTAAGCTCAAGTTAGTGATCCTAGCTGCAAATTTTGGAAAGGTAAATTTCCTTCATTTCCTCTAGCTTCTGCAAATACTTAATTTTAATGCATTTTCTTCTCTCTTTCAGGTATACCTAAACTATCTTTCTCCTCTCTAATTCTTAATTTGATTATTCAAATCATTAGACTTTACATTGCCTGTATCATATGGAATACAATTTTCCAAACAGCTGGTTTTGTTGTGCTGTTTTAAAAAGAAAACCAGAAAGGTGCACACACACACACACAAAAAAAGCCCAACAACAAACATACAAACAAACCAAACAATAACAACAAACCAGACCCAACAAAATTGAAATTTGCCTTTGTTTGTTACATAGACCTGAAATATTGGCTTGAATTCTGCACCTAGCTGGTTGGGAGAATGTTGCAGGCTGGTACGAAGCACAGTCCTTTCTTCCTTTGTGACAATTTAGATGTGCACCATTCCAAATAGCAAAAGCAAAACTCAAACAACCATTTCCCTGGATTTAGTATCCCTACTGGTATCATACAATAACTAGAAAGGCACAATTCACCATGGCAGTGAAGGAGCTTGGTGTGATCAGGCCAACAGTGCCAACTACACACCAAAGTTTTCAATAAAACTCTTCAGGACATAACTGGCAATTTGAGTTCAGGAAACAGGGATGGAAGGAAGAAAAAGGACGACAGGAGCAAGCAGTTCAACCCTCTATTAATACAGAGCTACAAGGAAAAGAATGTTAATGTCCTGATGGGATAAATGGAGCCTTCTGCATGGCAACAAAGGAACAGATTTAAGGAATATGACTTTGTGTAAGGGGATACCAACCAAAGTGATCCAACATATGGCAACAGTTACTGAGGAGCCCACAACTAAGCCAAGAATTTCAAGTGGCTGCAAGACCTTTACACTACCAAAACCATCAGTTGCCAAACAACACAGAAGACCCAAAGAGTACTTAAGCCACCCTCACATTCCCCAAATTGTGCTTAAGACCAACGAAGGCTACTGGCCTTACTGCCAGACAGGCAGATTTAAGGTGAGTGAGAAAGACACTTGGTGCAATTCTGAGCAAAGATACACACAGTATTCATACAAAATGCCAATTTTTATCACATAAGCACCCACGAGAGAATATCCATTGCAAATACATCTGCTATAGTGTTCTGAGAATTCTGATCTTGCTGCAGTAATCTATTTATATATGGCAAGAAAAATAGGAATATATTAGCACAAGAAGGTGGTAACAGTATTTTCCACTGTTTATGGAAAGACTGAATTTAACTTTCTGGAATGGATGTAGTCATCTCAATTTCCCAGGTAATACTGAATTTCAGCAACCAAAATAGCACAGGGTTTTTAATGTTATCAATAAAGATACATTTTTCTAATAATGAATCTTCACAATACAGACATATTCTGGATGCTCAGTCGAGCTCAGCAGACTCAGTGTAAGTTACAGAATTATAGCTCACTCCTCTCTATTGACAGAGTTTTATCACAACTGTGTGGCTGCTTTCAGTTCAATCAAGTTAGTTTGCAGAGTGCAGTTAGCAACAGTTCATCACATGTTACAGCTGCCTTCCGACAGACTAAATTACTTTGCAGCTTGGTTAGTTTTTGCCTATGTAGTAGAGTTATAAACAGCAGAGTAAACTATAGCACAATTGAGATGTGTTATAGAAGTAAGTGGAACTGAAAGTTACTCAATTTTTTAGCAGAGAGATGCTACCAAAATAACACCTAAAACTGGGAAATACTTAAGAGCCTAGAATTGTATTTCACTTTTAACAAAGAGCTGTTTGAGGAACCTAATATCTAGGGCAGGATTGAGCACTGTCCTGTATGGGGCTCACAAGCATTGCAGACAACAGGAAAGACTTAAAGGCAGAAAAATATAAAAGTCACAACCATTTACGTGTATAAATAAGTCTGTAGTAGATGTATGTTCAGAACTGGAAAAAAATCTGAGCTCTTTTTTTGTTTAATTTTAAATATAAATTTTAAAGGATTGGACTCAGCTTTACAGAGGTGTATGAAAAAGGTTCCCAACATCACCCAAACTGACCAGGTCTGTTTTTACACAATACAGAGGTTGACAGTAGTGTTCCACGCATGAGAAACACAGCTGTATTTTATTCCCTACTGTGGCAAAATCAAAACCATATTAGCACAGCACAAAAGTTATTTTGACATATAACCTAACCCAAATTAAATATACAAATCCATATATATATATGTACTTTCATGAACCAATAAAGAAACCTAATAGCTAATAAAAAAGTTGTGATCCTTCACAATTATAAGCAGTGAGTTCCTTCCCACCAGAGAGGCCTGGCAGAAAGGGCAGGGACTTGATCATCTTACCTGTGTGTGACCTTACAGAGCTGACAGCTGAGCAGCAGCCCTCAGTACTGAGTGTGCTGCAGATCACGAAACCCAGAGGCTGCTGACTGGGCTGTTAAGAATCTGAATGGGCTGTACTTTTGGAAACTCCTGCTACTATATACAGAACAAGCAGCTGTGGTTGTACATCTTTCAACAGAAATCCAATCCAGGTTACAAAAGGGAAAAAGGCGATTAGGCTGGTGGATCTGGAGCAGCCTAACAAATACATTAATGAAGATGACCTACTTACATTTTTCATTTTGAAGGATTCCTCCTCTAGTCTTTCCACTGCCAGAATATTTTCAATTGGAATGCTACACAGGGGGTGATCACCTGCAGAACACACAGACACGTAGATAATGAGCCACTTACTCACAACTCATCTTCACCTTTTGCCCTTTTTCTAAGGGCTGATTCAGTTTCTTTGAAGACCATTTTGACTGCATAAGAAAAGAGGGAAAATCTTTCACTCAGCAGGGATTTGCTAGCACGGTCCTTAAGTATTATCTTAAGTACATTTCTGTTTTCAGCTGCTCTACCTTACCTTAGCAAACCTCTTAGAAACTGACTACTGCAGCAGGACACAGTATATTTACTGCAAAGGTGACAATGAAATAAATCATTCCTGTCAGCTGAACTGAACTAGTGGTGACGCAAGACCTCAAAGCTGAGTGTGAAATAATGACTGGCAAGATCTGAACATACTTCCTTATCCTTCTTCCTTCCTATGTACTTACATGATGGAAGGAAGTGATATTTGTTGTGTACTATTGAACTGACAGGAACAATTTGGAAAAAGCAAAATCCTTGCTATTAGGCAACATTAAATGAACACATTTTATAAGCTCAAAGATTGCAGGTGAATCCCTGTCTACTGCATCCAGTTGTGTCAATGCTACAGGAATTTATGAGCACATGCTGAGATGCATTTGAGAATGTTCAATACAAACCCAAGTTTCAGCTTGAGGTTTGTAAGTTTGTTTTCTAGGACAATATAAGTAACTGTGAAACCTACAGATGACGTTAATAACTGATACTAGAAAAATAATATCAAATACTTTGCTAACTTACAGAGTATTATGCTATCCAAGCAGCTTCTCTAACTGTAAATACAGACACTAAAAAAAGAGCAAGAACATACAGGCTGACAGACATGCCTGCACTGTCTCTTCTACAGTTACAGATCTAGATCTCAGTCTTCTACTCCTACACAATCCTTATGTTTAATCGTTGCTTCAATGTATCAAAACAAGACTGGCAAACCTTTGTTACCTTTGCTTTTCTGATAGGTAAACTCATGGTTTGTCAGGCGAAACCATCTCTTCTTGAAGTTTTTCATACCAAATCGTTTTCTTCCTTGTGCTCTCTTGATCATGAACCTAGTAAACAGGGCACCAATTGTTACAATACATGCTCGTGTATGTAGATTTATACATAAATGCATAAACATACAGATCACACTTGCAAAGCTTTAGGAGGGGACACACAGTGTTTTCTAATTATTGAGGTCTTTTCTTGGCAAGGAAAAGAGTCACATTTGGATAGGTTTAGTGCATCTGTTAGTTAGGTCTGTCCTTTTTCCAGATCTAAATGAGGGGCAAGACATGTAACTTGAATTGTAGTTAGTGAACTGAGCTGCAGTCTTGCCCTTTCTGCAGTTACATATCCAGCTAAATGTGTCCTAGTACAGCAGAAAAAAAGGCAGAACATGGTTAGTACTGCTCTGCTAAGCTCAATTGTTGACTCTACAAGCTTTATTTTTTTTTTAAGCTGTGAGAAAGCTCAAAAGGTTTAGACTATGTTTAATAATTAAAAGGCAGGTGTAAAGCCTCTGGAGCACAAGGACTATACCCTTACATGCTTCAATCACTCTCAAGCTCTAGAAACAAAATCAGGATGTTCCACAGTCTCATTTGCAATTGCACATAGGTACTGCAGTTGAAATGCAATTTCAGTAACATACAAAGTGATCTCATGGCTGGAATGTAGAGCACCCCCACCCCTTTTTTAGCAGATATCAGGTGCTCATTTAGTGAGTTGTCAGTTTTAATTCTATTCAAACTTGAATGACTTTATTGTGAAATTAGTTTACTGGGAAACTGTGATGCATCCACCACTTTCCTAACCACTAAATCAATCCAAAAGCCTCAGTGTGACTCTGGTGATTTCATACTGCTCAGCACCACTTTTGTTAGATAAAAATGCGTGTGCATATGCAGTAGAGAGTTGATAACAGCTACTCTACACATTACATTAACTATTGTGCCAAATACAGAACTGTATAATGGAGTGGGTAAAAACTACTTCCTACAGAGTAGTTTTTATCAAATAGGAAGGCACTATACAGCACAAAGAGCACACAAGAGAGAACAGTGAATGACCTGGTTTAAGATTTTTTCAGTAGCAGAGCTAAATTGCTGAGAACAGCTAATACTGCTCCTTGCTTCTGGTACCTTCAGTCACAAGTAACTACAAATACATCGGACCAAATCACAGGTCTGCTTAAAGCTCAAACAGAAACCCAAGTTCCTTCAGATTTTAACTATTTTGTAACCAGCTGGGCTGGTGCCTGCTGCTCATTCCAAGCTGTGTGGGCAAAAGCTGACAAAGACTGTCTACAGCAGCAGATTTTTTTTCTTTAAACTGGTTATAGTTACACATCTCTCATTCTTAAAATGGTCAGACAGTTACTGTCTTGGTCCTTACTCCTGGAATACTTGAGAAATATTTAATAGCACCATGTGATTCAGATCATTGCCAGCCCCACTGGCAGTAGCCCTCATAATTCCTGGTTAAGGTAAATTTCAAAGGAAGAAAGGACACCCTTGGGCAGGACAACATGGTCTTCAAGTTAGTTTCTAGTCCTTCTCAAGCCAACACTTAAAGATGACTTAAAATTGCAAGCTCCTGCAGAGCCTCTCCTCTTTAAAAAATGCGAACTCCATATGGCAGTGCTAAGAGCACATTTCTAATTAAATTCTTTATAGTTGACACAGCCAAGAGAAAAACGTGCTTTTATTTTCCAGAGGTAGGTGACTAGCATTCAAAGTCACAGAAGTTACAAGGTCAACTTCTCTGTTTCTAGCAACTGCAAAATGTATGAGAAGTCAGAGCAAACAGAAGCACAAAGGGAGTCCAAGATTAAACTCATTTCAGTACAAGGTGGTTGGAGATACTGTTTCTTCTCACACTTATGGTGGACGTGAATCTGGATCTGCCTTAGCTTTACTTGGAGGTATTGACATGCTCTTTTCACCACCAACAAAAAAAAATAGTTCTCCTTTTCACTCTTCCTTTTGGAAAGAACCAGGCAGGCAGCTGTTAAACAGTGATGGCATGATTGATGTCAGCAAACCCAAGTGCCAATGACTAATCTTTTCATTCAAAAGTACTTATACTATAGCTTTCCATTTGATACTCTTAATAGAGGCAAAGACACATCAAAACCACAAAAGCAAGCAAAAATATTGCAAAGACAAACAGAAATCCCACTAAACAGCCATTCCGTCTAGAGAAGAATCAAATCAAAGGCTGTGAAAAGTCCCACAACAAAAGATAGCAATAATGCAAAATGTAAAAAAACCAGATTACTGAAGGCCACTTTTTAATCTTGAGAACAATTTACATGAATACTACTGAAGAAGTGTCTAGAAAATGTATGGTCTGTTCATCACTTTCAGTAAGTTCTTCAGGATCCATACAGTGCTTCTTGGTGCCCTGCCTACAGATTGAAATCTTTTATTCTCTATTTACAGCAGGTTTTTGTTTTAAGGAAAAAGGTCAACATCAAGAAACGGGTAACTAAATGTTCTCTGCTGGGTTTACACAGGCATTTCAGGATGGTTAAACAGAGTACTTCCTCCCCGAAGTTAAGTCAGACAAATCTACTGCTGCAAAGGACATGCTGTCAGCCAGTAGCTACAGCAAAGCAGCAACTGCCTCTACCATCTTACCTGCATGAACTATTACCATCAACTTTCTTTACTGTTAGTTTAAGAGTCCTTACAACAGCAGCCACAGGCCGAGCAAGAAAAGACAGAAAAAAATCAGACAGGAGCAAAAGAAAGACAGAGGCAGAAAAAATGTTTAACAGTTAGAGGGTAAATGTTATACACTATAAATTTATTTTGAAAACCAAAAGGATGATAAATGTACTGAATTCAAACAGACAAAATTGCTTCTATGGACAGAGGTTTATCAGAGAAGTGAACTGTCAAGGTTAAAGAGAAGAGGTAGTAATGTTTTCACTTAAAATGTAGTTTTTGCATCACTTAAAACAACCATGAAGGCTTGCTTTCAAACAGTATTTGAGCTTACTGAGCTCTGAAAAATTTGGATTTTTTTTTTACTTTCTTCCTCCCAGCTCAAAGAAGCTGTTTCTACAGTACACTTAGATGATCTTAACAACCCAATTTTATAACAAAAAATGTCAACAATTGGTATGTGAAGCTAACACAGCATATGGAACATACTTCCCAAAAAGGGAAAGGTACTAAAACTATGAACTGTTCCAAGTGCATGTCAAATTTTCCTCAAAATGGCCATGATAATAGTTAGCATATTTATCTCATAGGGCAGCAAAAGCAAATTCCATTTGCAGGCTTTGCTCTCACTGAGTTATTTAGTATGTCTTCACAGTGGAATTTTACAGCTTTTATTCACTGGAGTTCAGGAAAAAGACTCCAGGTTGATTTTAATACAATGCTGACCTAAGTTTATTTTGCCTTAGCTAAGCTAATTAAGTTCTACAAGCTTCTCCTTCCTCCACTTATTTCAAAACATATTTATATTAAGATGTTTAGATCAAATGAAAATATGTTCAAATCAGCTTTAGCAACCACAAAGAGCAGAAACTGCAACACAAGTATTTTCCTACGTTATTCTCTGATTGCATGAATGGAATAGGGGTGGCAGAAAAAGAGATAGCTGCCTTAGAATGGCAGTAAGCACACCAGTAGGTTGTGTTGCACATGCATACTTACCCTTCTTTAAGCAATATAGGTTGTTCTATGCTCTTGTGATCTCTTCTTCCTGAAGATGAAATTAGGTCTAGAAACTAGAAGGTGAACAAAAAGCAGATGTAAAAATGACAGGACCACACTACCCAAATAAAAACCTTTCAACATTTGCATAGCACAGAGCTATGAGAGTATCTGTAAAAGTAGTTGGAGAGAAGGCAATCGCAGAAGCTTGAGGAATTTGGAGGTTTCCTGGGTTGTAATCTAAAAATAGCACAAATGCTCTTAAGCAGTAGAACTGCAGATGCCCAATACTTCTTGTGCTTCTCCTTTGTTATATGGATCTTTCACTTCCCTTTGGACTAAGCAATTTTTATCATAGATCTGCAGCATTCTACAAAGTACACATATCTCAAAAGCTCTAAGCAGCAGCTTGTTAATCCAACCTTTTTATTAACTAGAAATAGATGCAAAGAAATTTTACTGTTGACAGGTGTATAATTTGATAAAAGTTTCTTGAACATTAGTTATCAGAAGTCTGTTTTTCTCAACACACTTCTTGGTTTACCAACAGTATGTATTGCTTTCTAGGATTCAACTTTAACAGCACAGCAGGATTTTTAGAACCTTCACATATATTACTTACATTTTTTACTGCATCTGCATATTTCTGTTCATTGAAATAGTCATAAAATGTAGCCATGTAAGATTCCTTGAAATTGGCCTGAAATACAAAGCCAAACCCATGCATATCATCATACAGTTTATACAGAAAATATTATTATTAATAGCAGTAGGTCAGGAGGAAAGCCACTGCAGATAGACAGGAGTTTTTTCTAGCCAGAAGTAAAATAAGTGAAGTGCTACTTTCATCTTATACAGCACACATTCAGGAGTACCAAACTTTTATTTCAGAGAAGCAGCAGAATGCATTTCATATGTTCAGTTACTACAGTTAATAAAGCATTCTTTAAATGCTTCAAAATTCTGCTTTGGCTTTAAATTTTCCTCCTGACAAGACGTGTAAGAAAAAGAATTCTATTGTCTTGAAGGATTCATAACTGAGGTACACAGTCACCCACAGTTGCCTGTGTGAATCCTAACAAGACCTCAACCACACCAAATTACCACCAGCTATAGCAGTGCAATGCCTTAGGTGCACTTATTTCAGTCAAACATCCAGAGTATAAGCATCTAGCACTAATCTCACCACTGACAGAAAATTGAACTGGTATGAAAGGGAAAGCATAGCCCTTCCCCTTACTGGGTGACTTTTCTCAGTTGAGTTCTAAAATGCTGAAACACTCTGTAAAGCCCTAGAGCTGCTAACCATGTATCATAGATAAGTAGAGAACTTCACGGTTCTCCTGATTATTGTCTTTCTTCCAAAGGAAGGAATGAAGATCTCTGAAACAGACTTCTAGATTGGTCACACAATTTTGCTTTACTGAAATCTAGTTCAGATTAAGACAGATTTGGTTTTCTTCTAAAGATCAGAGGCTTATGATGAAAACAAACATAACCAGTTTCACATGAGTCTGGTGAATTCAACCATTTTAAAGGCTTAATTACAATTAATGATAAAAGATTTTAAAAATCACTTTCATAAATTAAGCCACTAAATGAAAATAGCATACTTACAGATTTAGATTTTGATAAACTGCCTAGTGTTTGAATGGTTTTAGAGATAAGTGTCAAAGTTCGAGAAGTCTGAGGATCCTAGGAAGGAGAACAATATTATATGAACTATTTAAAATAATGAACAGAGAAGGCAAATTATATTTATTCTTTCTTATTTCACTTGCAGGAGAGTAACAAAAAATTAGAAAAAACCTCTAATAAATCACTGCAGGAATAAAGTTGCTTTTATATTAAAAGCCATCATGCTCCACAGCTACCCTACTGACCCTTCAGAGATCCAAAGGCAATCACTTGCAAAACAAAAACAAGGCTGTCCACATCCTCCCAATAAGAACAACTACTAGAAGCCTGATATATGTTGTTTAATATCCAAAACATTTCCAACACTGCTGACAACCAATCCAGCATTAATGCGATGCAGCAAGAATGAAGCAATGACCCTTTTTTCCACAGCAGCTTAGACTACCTTGTTCGTCCTAAATTTCACTCTTCTTCCAGTATCTCCCAAGTTCTTCACATATAAAGTCATTCAACATATGCTTCATATCCAAGACAGATATAACACATCTTTGAACTAACAAAGGTACTTCTAAAGGCTTTTAAAAGAATCGAAGAAAGAATCTCGATAGACTATGGTGACAGAACCATAAACATAGCTAGAAAAATACTGATACAGTACTTACTGGATGGTGTGGGGTAAGCTGAAAGAGGTTTGGAGAAAGAATGGCAGGAGCAAAGAACCTCAGGAAAATAAAGCTGCTGACAGCTGTGTACCTTACATCTAGGTCACCTATTAAAAAAAAAAAAAAAATACCTCTACTCAGCATTTCAGTAATCCTTCCTGAAAAGCCTCATGAAATTATCAGAGCCTTGAGAGAGCTAACTCGAGCATGTGCTGGATAATGTATATATTTGCGAGATACAGGATTAACTGATGATAGAGGATTTGGAGCCAGAGATCAGCTAGCCTAACCCAAGGAAATGTCAATGAGAGCCTCTTTAAAAAATAAGCAGGTTCACAACATAAGCTGAAGAACACCATTCACTTTTCAACCACACAGGGAATTTCACAGACATCTGCTATTTCATATATGCACTGAAGTATGATGAATAATTTACACAGTTTATGAAACGTTCAGCACAGAGGCCAAGTCTCAGTTGCCTACTTATAGCCCTGAGCACAAGTGTTGTACAGACTCCTAATGTATCTATTCCAGCTGGTAGTTACAGAAAATACATTTTACTTATTTATTTAAACATAAAATAAAGAGCACAACAGTACAGTCAGTGGTTTTCCGCTTGAGCTTGCCTACTCCACAGTGGCTGAACTCGTGTTACTCTCTAAAATTTCCCTACTGTAATCTGCTTCCCATCATGAAAATACATAGCTTGGTTGTTTTGCTTAATTCTGGTTTTACATTGCCCACTTACTCTCACAAGAGTCAAAACAACTAAGAGGGACTGGAAAGAGCTGTCTCATGACAACCAGAAAACCTTCACAGCACATGGGTTCCTAGAGCAGTGAGCTTGCAGTAACTCCAATTTATAGACTGGCTTTTATTACAGATTGACATATAAACAAAAAATAATTCCACTGCATGGAATCTGCAGAATAAGCCATTACAAAATCCTGAACATCTGAAAATTGAGTATGCTTTTTTACTGCAAATACTGAACCCATCAAAGATCATCATAATGATCTTTTTAAATGCTGTTTTCCTTTGAAAGATGTTTAAGAAAAAACTCCAATCATCATCAAAAATCCTGTTCCTTTGTGAAATGAATGATCAATGAAAAAACAACATTAACATACTGCAAATATTATTTTGGATAAGCTGCTGTTCAATTACTAAATCCAACAGGGATCATGCAGACTGCTAGACTACACCTGTATTTAAAAGCTATCAGTTATGTAAAATGAAACAATATATAAAACTCACCTTGAAAACGTTTGGCAGCTGATTCTCTCAGTGAAAAGAAAATATCGCACATCACTGTAGGGCAGCTTACACCAGATTTTGTAATTACAGTAAAAATGCGATCAACATACTGCCTCAGATTTTCCTGAAAAAACGCAAAGTTTGTGACAAAATTAGTATAATTTTCTGCTGTGGAAAGTGGTACTATTCCTGGTTTTATTCACAGTGGCATCATTAAAAGATTCCCACTTCCAACATTATACACTTGAAAAACAAACTCACTCAATTATACTGTTTGGGAAATGCATATATTCAATAAGAAGAGTGAAAATATCATTCCTATCAAACTAAACATTAAATGATACAGCCGTAAGGCAAATCATTCCTTCTTCTAGCACTGTTTACTACATCATCAGCAGAATCACAGAATCATTAAAGCTGGGAAAGATCTCTCAGATCATTGAGTCCTATGGTTAATCCAGCACTGCCAACTCCACCACTAAACCACGCTCCCACATGCCACATCCACATGCCTCTTGTACATTTCTAGGGATATTGATTCCACCACTTCCTTGGGCAGCCTATTCCACTGCCTGACCACCCTTAAGAAATTTTCCCCCAATATGCAGTTTAAGCCTCCCCTGATGCAACTTGAGGTGTTTTCCTCTCATCCTGACACTTGTTACTTGGGAGAAGAGGCCAACCCCCACCTTGCTACAACCTCCTCATAGCTGAAGAGAGAGTGGTCTCTCCAGAGCCTCCTTTTCTCCAGGTTAGCCACAGGCTAAGTTATCCTTGTGCTCAGGGCAGCAGGAGGAGTCATTAACTTTGTCCAGGTATTGCATTTATAGCATAACGTAAAACTGTTGTGAAATAACTTTAAGGGTGGTGTCAAGAAAGCTTACAGTGTATTCTAATGAATGACAAAATTATTTGCAAGATCAAGCTTCTGAGGACCTCAGTTAAACTTGATGGCATAAACATAGACTGTCTTCAAAATCTAATGCATACCCTGTTATTTTCCAGGTTTTCACCATCTTTTAATTTCACAGGATCAATTTCACAAGGTTTATGGACCTGGCAGATCTAGAAAAAAAAATATATAGTGAACAATTAAAATTTATGTACAAGAACAAAACGTTTTGTATAAATGATAATTTGTTAGCTATTGAGATGAGAGGTAAAAGGCAAACCCCAACTTTATAAATGGTATTTTTTTCTTTTAACAGCAAAGGTAAATTACATGTGATCTTTATTTTTTCCCAAAAAGTAGCATTAATTCATTCTACCCTTTCCTTCAACTGAAATGCAGAACTATTCTTTAGACTCTCTCAAGCAAGGCTGTTCAAGAAAAGTCCTATTTTTCCTAAACTGTCTACTTTTAAAGTATATCCATATTCTTTAAAACCTGACATTTTCTGATGAAACATTAAGGCAAGAACAGCTGAAGAAATTGTCAAATCATTTAAAGGAAGTCTGTGGTCTGAAAGTATTGCCCAATTACAGCACTAGAACACCCGCACCCACCATTCTGGACTGGAGAGATAATAAACCACTGTTCCATTATGTGCATCACATGCACAGTTATCTAAGAGTAACTGTATCTCTTTATATCCACTGGATGAAACACATTACTTATAGCTTCACAACAGCTTTCTACTGTATATACTATCTATTAATCTCTCAGAAACAATATATGCTAGATTTTATAAAACAGAGTATTGTGGTTTAATAAATAGAAATTTTCCTTTTCCTTTAATGCAATCCAACCGTTTCTGAATTGGACAAATCAGCTGTGGCTAACCTAACACACAGGATTTTAATGCAGAAACAAGTTATTAACAGCTATTAAGCATTATTCTTACAAAGTGTTCTTAAAATGAGAAGTAATAAACAGTATTTGTTGCCTGAAGGCCTTTATAATGAGATTTTACCAAATAAACAGTCTGAACTGTTCTTACCTCATCTATAATTGGCTTTAGTGTAACTTGCAGATAATGCATCCCTGCCAGTTTCATTGTCTCATCAATGCACTTGGAAGTTAACGAGTTTCCTCTGAAAATGGTGTTTGGATCTCTGGAAGTGAACAATTTTCTGTAATTTAGTCTCTTTGTAATGAACTGCTAATATGTGGAAATAAAAGCAGCGGTGAAAGGTGAAGAATCCTGGGTTTGAATACACAAGCAAAACCTCCCTTTGACACCAGTCTGCCATTAAATGCAGTCATGCAGCATTTAGTGCACTTCCAGGGTATAACAGAAAAGCAGCAGCCTTGGAAAATCCAGAGGGACTACAGATCTTCATTGCATTAGCATCGTGTGCTCAGTGCACTATCCAAATACACAACGACACAGGCTCAAATCAAAGAGGTCTACAGCACAAATGTGGGAAATACAGCTGTTTTCACATGCTACTGAACAGTGCTAATTTGAATATGGGAAAAAGGCAGTGATTTTAGTCTCACAACTACACTGCACATTGCACACGACCTACTACTTGCATCTACAAAGTAAGCACTTGTGAGCTGGGAGGAAGAAGAAAACACAGGCTCCAATGGCACAGCCATATTTTCTAAGGAACTTAGAGCACTGTCCTGTGACAACACAGTGCAGACCCCAGTTCAGCCCTGACAACTGTGTGGCAAATTGGCACCTTGCAGACTATCAGATTTTTCTAAAAATCTCTTGCACAGAACTCATCTTGTACTAGACATACAGCTTCCGTGACTGCTAAAGCTTCAGCCAGCTGCTCTATCATGTACCTGTACCTCCCTGCTTAGCAATTTACTTTATGCAAATAGGTACATAACCAATGATCTCATCTACAATACATACAATCAAAACCTGTGCTTAGATACAGTGGATCAAACCTGGATCTGAAGTTATTGTCTTGCTCATATACACAATGGTATCTTTTCTGTTTTTTACAGCTTACTATGGTTGTACTAATTTACAAGGAGTGAGTAACAGGATCGATCTCTCTGCTGGATTAATCATCTTGTTTCACAAAAACCAGTAAGCTCACTGCCTGTTACAAATGACAGAAAGCCCTGAAAACAAACACCATCTTTGCTACTTTATCATAGGAACATGACTGACTAGAGATCAGCAAGTTTCCTCATGCTGCAACAACCGTGCTGTTTCAGCCAACCTGCATCTCAGAAAAAAAATACACCTACCTAACAGAAAGGAAAACACTTGATCCCTCAGACACTCTGAAAAGAGCCAACCTACACAAAGACTTGATTTTGTACTAAGGAAGTTTACAGTCAGTATCTGTCATTCCCCTTGACTCCCAGTTGTCTCTTCTACTATTAGTCAAGAGTATGACTACATAGGCACAAGGACTGTGGCAACAAATATTCTTTAGGATCTGCTTGTTAAGAACACTAGATCTTACACTACTGAACTATCACCTCACCAGTTAGTCAAACAAGGAACTCAAAAGCAGCAGCCAAAAAACCCATCTTCATTTTGATGCCAAATTCAATCCCATCCTTAATCCTTCGCCCTCTAACTGGGACGATTAGACACACGGCTTGCCTTAAATATTTATGATTGGGAAGAAACTTGCTTGTTGTTTTGAACAAATTCAACAAACACTTACTGAGCACTAAATGATTTATTAGCACACAATAAAGCTGAAATGAGTTCATATGAACAGCTGAAGGTAATGTAGAATTTCAGTTATCATGTATGCTTAAGACTGAGTAAAAATCCCTGCTCTCACACATTAGAATAGTCTTGCAAATAATTTTCACAAAAAAGTGGTGGGATGTCCTCCTAAAGATCAAATAAACCAGATCTTGAGAGGAGTGAAAGAATTATGAAAGAACTCTGCCACTCCCCTAGGAAGAACTGACATTTTCTTCTGAAATTGCATATTTCTAGAAACTGAGTGGAAGATTCTAGCACTAGCCAATGCAGCTTAGGTATTTTTGATAGCAGGTTTTTGGTGTGGCTTTTTTTTTTTTGTTTTGGTACTTACTGAGTTCTCTTCACTTCAGCATTCGCAATGGCACTTATGAAAGGCACAATTCTGCCATAGTGTAAGAAAAGCCTGACAAGAGGTATGGCCGCTTCCTGTTTTTCTCTGCAAACTTCACCCAAAATATGTGCAGCTGATGCTGAAACAGGCTGAACAGTGGAAAATAAAAACTTTGAGAAATCCTTCAAGAAAAAACATTCTTTCTTTCTATTCCCATTAGCTTCTTAATGCAGAACCCCCTACAACAGTTGCAATAGCCAGTTACCAAATGTCTCTATATAACACGGGTGGATGTTACATCCCAGTTTTTGTGGGCTGCAAGCTCTGGTCACAAGAGGGCAGCAATTCAAGAACTATTACAGTACAGCCTCTTTTTATCCCCCACATTTTTAATGGCTGTCTTTCTGGTAAATGTCACTTGCCTGGGAAACAAGTGAAGACAAAGAACTCCAACCCTTCATAATTTCAAGTCCCAGTGAGTACAGAACCCAGTTATTTTACTGAAAAAACAAAAGCACCATTACAACTGTAAAAAGTATACATAAGGGCACACATGGTCCAGATCGCTGATGTTTCAGGATTAGTTCTCGGTTTGGGTTTTTCTCAATTATGCAAATAAACCTGTTCCTGTCCAGTAAATGAAAACAATTGATCAAACTGAAGCTTACTTGGTGTTTTCACATGTAAAATTAAAAAACCCCCACTTTTTAGATTTTGAATGTGCTGCTGCTAAAACCACTGTGTTCCTAGGCCTGCCTTCACCTACCACACAGAATTACACATAAAGATCTCTGCAAGGACTGAAAATAAGCAGAAGGGACATGCAGAGCTTAACAGGGCTCTGAGGTCTGAAAAGGAAGAGCTGACCTCTCCGGTAATTACACAACTATGGTGCCAGCAAGATTGTGACAGATATTCAGAGACTCCTGTGAAGATGATCTGCAAGCAAACAACAAACACAAGCAAATTACCTCAACATCTGCAGATTTTAGAAGGACGTCTCTCAGCGGACTGTAATAGTCTGAGGAAAAAACATGGTCCTCAGTGTAAACCACATTTAACCTTAAGGAGCCGAGGTCATCAGGTTTCAGTGACTTGTTACCATTATCTCTGGGCTGCAGAAAATACCTGATTTGCAAAAAATAGGACAGAAACTTAGTGCTGAAACACAAGATTTTTCGGGCTATACATGAGCATGGAGAAACTGTACAGATACAAAGAGTATTTATATATGCATCAAACGCTTGAGAGTTCTGAATCAGACTTAATTTTTTTTTCCAAATTAATTTTTCAAATTAAGTTTGCCAGTCTGTTTTGCACCAACTGCAACATGGAGAGTTTTGAACATAAAGATTTACATAGATATGATTAAAAACCCACACACTAAAACAATAGCACTGCTGATGAACTGCCGTAAATAATATAAAAACAACATACTAGAGCTCCCACATGCTACAGAGAGGCAGACTGAAGCCTCTAATCACAGTAACAAACCTTCTTGTTCTTACACTTGCTAAGATTACTTTGGCTCGCTTACAAAAAAGATACAAATTAAATCCATTTAAACTTTATCACATAACAGTAATTACTCTTAAATCTTCAGAGTAGACATATGTTTCTACTTATTTTCCAAAAGAAAAATGTCAAATACCATGCTTCGTAAGAACTGGACTGTCGGAGAAATTTCAACGGGAGTCTCAGTTCTCCTAGAAACTCGTCACCAAACTTCAAGTTACTGGCATTCCAAAGATCAACCCTGTAATAAAAACAAATAATTTAAAATACTACTAAGAAATTTAAAGAGATTTAAAAAAAAACCCAACATTTTTTTCCAAATTTGTTGGGGTTTTTCAACACCCCTCAAGTCTACAAGTTAGAAAGACTTGAAACTGTACAGCAGTGGTTTCCAAACAGTAAAGAGATAAGCTTACCTTAGATTTCTGTAGCCTTACAATTCTCCTCTATAAACCCTATTGAAAAGTATCATTCAGATTAACTTTTTCTCATCTGTACTGTTTCCACTGTTCACATTGATAAAGATTCAGATCGTTGTCTGGCTATCCCAGATAATGGAAAAATACAGGTAAAATGGACACCAAGGGAAAAAGCACAAAGTTACTTAAGGACTACATATTGTCAGTCCCTGTCTAATTTGGGATTACTAATAGCTAAGTGGTAGATTTATAGAATTATTTTCACACAATTTTTCTCAGTTTCTAGCTCCTAGGAAGACTCCTGTGTCAAGCATACATAATTATGGCACCTAAACTAGTTCTGTAGAGATAGTCAGAGCCCTAGGATAGTTCTACCATTTGGCAGAATCTGTGTATTGGCTGAAGCTTACACAAATTCTGGCACTCGGTCCCCCACATTTGGGAAGTTCTGGTATCTATCTGTAGATAATCCTTTCTTCCCTTTCACATGCTCTTCGACATCTGGATGGAAAACAACTGTGCTGAGATTCAAAGCAGAAGTATGGTGTCCAATCCAGCATGTAGGTAAACATTACCATACCCACCTTGAGGCAATTTGTTTCTGTATGTACTTTAAGATTATCTCTAAGAGGTATTTCTGTTAAAAAACAAGAACAGCTATTGTTCTATACTGATTATTTTTCAGCTAAGTGACAGCTTGAATGTGCCTTAAGCTTTTGGGGGGTGAAAATGGTACATGGAAAGAAATACAAGTTTTCAACTAATGACAATTTTTAGAAGAGCACCTTTAACTTGGATAAGGTGCAAAGTTATCCAGTTGTGGACATATTTACACAATCCTCCTGGTGTCAAAAAAGTCACAGTAGACCGGCCAAGGAACAGATGTTGATAGTCCTGTTAAAAGTTTATTTTATCTTATGCCAGCACATAACACATTACTTTAAAATCCTTTGAGCCTTGTATCTTTCAACAGTGTCTCCTGCATCAGCTGTCATACATTAGGCACACCATCAGCTTATACTGCATGCCTGCTAAGTAAAGGTCTTCGGACTCTGGTAATTTGGACAGTATTTCTGCAGGGCAAGAAGTTTCCAAAAGAAAAAGACTTCTTTGAAAATTGGACCTTCTCTCTCTCCTTTCTCTGTATTTGATGGGTTATTATCTTGCTAACCAGTTCAGACAGCTTAAAAGCAGCTTCAGGAGGAAAGGAATCTTTAAGCCTATTTATACAGTCAAACTTAGGATTTACCAAGTATTTACAGGCTACTGGTTTCTAGTTTATCCAAACTCTTTTGAGTTGCCAACTAGCAATAACACTTTCAAACACAGACAGCTAAAGGGTTTCCCCACAGTTACAGAAAAAAATCAGTGCAAAGAATCTGTACAAGAGAAACTAATAATTCAAAGTAGATCTCACTCTACACAGCAAGCAAAGCAGGCATGCAAATTCTGAAGTTATTGCTCTTGGAGTACAAAGAATAAACAGCACTTATTAAAAATGTTAATACACATCTCAGAGTCTAAAAGATCATTGTTTCTCAAGATTTTTAAAAGGCAAAGTTATGACAAGTGTTATTCTGAAACTGGTCAAATTGTAGTCACAGAAAGAAACAAACAGGAGAGAGGGGGAGGAGAAACAATGAATTCACCAGAACATCTGGTCCCCAAGTGTTGATATGCCCTGCCTACAACTTCCTACACCCACTCAAAAAGAGTAAACTCTTCATAGCTTTAGAGAGAAATCGTGAGAGACTAAGTCTCCTCTTCACCCTGTGGAATTGTGTTTTTCTCAGGAGAGAAAAAAACCAACAAATCCCCAAACCCATAAATTGTATGATCTGTCCAGAGGGCTTGGGGGCAATCTAACTCTCACTAAACAGAGTGGAGGAAGTGAGCGGGGGTGGAAGGGGAACCCAAGATGGAAACAAAAACACACTGTCTCAGAGGGTACAAAAGCTCTAAGGAGAATTTGCCCAACCAAGACTAACACTCTATCTGCTTTTGCCTGTTATTTAAGTGCTTAATCTTTTCCAACCTACTTTGCAAGCCTCCTCCCAAACTATTCATTGGTACCACACTGTGATATATTGCTTTTCAGGAATGACAGACTTTTCTTTAGCTCAGCTCCACATACATTATTGCTGCAGATGAGCCATTTGTCCAGAAAATATACTTAGCAGGTAAAACAACTGTACAATTTCATTTAGTCTGGTAGTATAAAATACGAGTCACTGAAATATTAAGCAATATGTAACTGTTGTACACCAATGTCTAATGTCAAAGCTATCAAAAAATCTATCAGAGAATCCTAGGTTTCACTTAAAATCAGTGCATGGCTGAGCACCATGGTTATAAAGACTAGACTGGGCCTTCTGAGACATGGTGTAGTTGCCCAGTCCATGACATACATCCCATGGAATATGGGGCACGCTACTTCATATCTGCCTACACGATGCAAAGCTCTACAGAAAGCTTTCCTATATAGTGCTAGGACTAGGTTACCTGCTGTGCTGCAACACTGACACCACCAAAGCAGCTCAGGCACCTGGGCCCATGAGTCAGCTGTGGGTTGCCCCTAAACCAGCTCCCTCTGCAATGCCTGACGCAAATGCTCTCTGTGAAAGAGCACAGCTCTTGCCTCCCTCACATATGAATGGTTTCCCTTTCCTGCCTCAGAGCCATGGCAAACACAAATCTATTAATGCTCTTGTAATGCTGTGACACTACATTGACAGGCTCCACGAACCAGCAGCTGTCACATCAGAGCAGCCCTCAATCCATTCATGAACACAGATGTGTTTTGCTTGCTCGGAGTAAGTATTGTTCCCTTCTCCTGGTCTCCCCTCCTTTCCTTAGAGCCAGTTGTGATTCTGAAGGAACTATGGAAGTTCCCAGGAGATGCCTCACTGCCTCTTTAGTGAGAATATATGGGGAGGGAGGCACTGCTACTATTCTTCCTCCAAATACTAACATAAAGAGGAGGGGAATTTCTCACCATCTGATGCAAAAATAGCAGTGTTCATTTACTATGCATACAGATCACCAGATGGCCCAAGCCTCCAAGTTTCAATAGTATGTGATGGTTAAGACACATGTGACACTTTCAAGTTTTGCACCTCCTATTGTTTTCTCACCTCTCTCCATAGTCACCTGTCCCCACAGACATTATTGAGTGGCCTCAGCAGGTTTTAAAATAGTACTAAGAGGATGGCACAGGGTGGGGTGGGATTGTTTTGGTTTTGAAATCAGAATTGCTTTTTTCCTGTGCAACTGATTTCACTTTTATCATGCCAAATCTTGCAATAAAGGGTAAAGTTGGAAGGCAAAAGAGAAGAGAAACTATCTCTGCCCTAGAAAAACCTGAGTTCAAGAGCCTCCTTTCAGGGAAGAAAGACCTTAAACAGGTTGCTAAAATTAAGTGATAAAAGAAAATATACTCCGTAACTTAGAGCATCACAGAGCCTCTGGGCTGTCCTGGGAAACAGAGAGGCAGGAAAGGAGAGTGCAGACATAAAAGGCTGTGCTTGATGACAACTGCATATTAGTATACACACAGTGCACATGAGAAACAAAGGAAAATAATAAGGAGCTCTCCTGAGCAACACAGAGGCAACACACATATTCAAGACAGAATCTACAGGACAGTGGAGGTAAATAAACACACAGATACAGTGACAAAAACCCATCTTGATTTATCAACAGAAAAATCACACTTGCCACTTTGCAAACGGAGTCTACTACAAAGTTATACAACTCTGGAAGACAATTTTGTGCTAATAATGTATTTCATATTACCTAATCTCCATTTTGTCCACTTCATCAACATCTTCAATGTCAAAATGGGATTTCTTGTTGTAGCTACTGGGTCTTGTAACCTAATCAAAAGGAGGAAACTTTTAGCAGCTTGATCTGATACAAAAACATTCTGATGTAATTTTTACAAAGCTTTGGAACAGCACAGTATTTTACTACCAGCAGTGACTTCAGTCCTGATATTGAAAACATTCATGAATAAATACGCTGACTAAACAGATTACTGACTATAAAGTGGTGGTTACACAATCATTTCCAAGGTAAGCAGATACTCCATACTTTTTTTTTTTTTACAGAGAAAGACCATCTTTAATATTACTACAGCACTTTAAGTTTACATTGACAACAGAAAAATGCCATTGAAAGAGGCACCACTTTCATAATCCATCTAGGGAAAGAAAAGGAAAATTAATATTTGTGTTTTAAATACAGCTGTACAACAGATGCCTTGAGGCACTCTGCAGAGCACGGGGAGGAACCACAACCACCCTTAAAAACATTTTGCAGTGTATCCAATTAAAACTGGGAATTTCTTCCTGTTCTGATATCCTGTCAATTAGGATATCAGGGCAGGTTAGTCAATTTAACCTGCCCATACAACAAATACCAAGCAGACCAAGAGACCCTAGCCTGTGTTATGCATATCAGAATATAGAAGCAGCTGCACAGTTCACCAACCAACCGTATTTGCAAGACTGATTAACAGGAAAGCACAGGCAAAGAAAAGAGGAAAGAACTACAGAGGATTAAAATAAAAAGTTTTTGTACAAACATCTCTTAAAATTTGTTTTCTACCATGATTGTAAAAACACTTTAGTGGTTGTATTTTTGCACAGTGCATCAGAAACTTAAGAAAAAGGCTACCCCACCCAGCTGAAACCACAGCAGGAACTGATCAAACGCAAGGGTGTATGATGATGTGTGGGTTCAGCTCTTGGTTACACACAGAAGCTGAACTTTATTGTATGTTTGAATATGCTTGTGGCTTAATACTCCCCACCCACAAAAACTGTTTTTTATTGTAAACTTGACTATTTGGTTTTGTACTGTACATGAAACTCAAATGGCAATTAAGGGAGGCAATGATGCAGTTGCCTAAGCAGAGAGGAACCAGAAAACAATCTTTGGTAGAGGACACTCAGCCTTTTGTATAGGTGTATGTATGAGGCAGGCATTATTTTCCAAGTGATACACAAAAATGAAAAGGTACTACAAGCAGCACTGGAGAACAAATGTTCTAGATTAATGGAATCAAGTGCACATGGTAAGCCCAAGAGCACAGTGGATTTAAATACAGTCTACAACTTCAGCAGTTAAACACAAATTTCCTCACCCCGGCCTTGCAAACACTTCAGTGTTCCTGCAAAGTATTCTACAGGCCTGCAAATGACAGTTTCTAGTACCATTGCAAAGCTAATGGTGCAATTTTTAATAATGAAGCAAACTTTTAAGTCTCTGACTATCTGTAACACAGGAGTTGTTCCAAACTCTGTAGCACAAGTGTAACTTATGGCATGTCCCTTCTAAGTAAACACTCTCAAAAGTTTTGCTAACATCTGCATGTATGACATCGCTCTATTCACCCCTATGACTACTCAGTGTGCACATCAATACAGCTCAAGATGGTATTCCAAAAGGGATAGCTGTATGAAACAGGAGATGAGGAACCTCCCAGTAGCTGACCCATAACATTGTACAAAAAAGGGGGCACTACTCTGCTGTGTTGCTTGCTTTCATATGGGAAAGCTAGCAAGCCATTTATTAGCTGTTCAGGGTTTTTTCAGCACATGCAAATTTAAAAACAGGTCCCCAACACTTCCCCCTTGCATTCCTGTAAGAGGACCATTTTCCTGTAGCTGCACACATAGTTCCACACCACACTGCAGCTGAAGCAGTGGTGAAAATGGCTCCTAACTATCAGGTGCAAGTTTCACTCACCACACCCCTTAAATAAGCTCTTCTTTTCCCAAACCAACAGTAATCTATCTTTCATTTAGAAAATTAAATCTGTGCGACTTTTTGGTTGTAGAAAGGAAAGTGCCCATTCACTGTCTTTTACAGATCAGCTTCTTCCTTGGAGGCTTGGGCAATCACTGTGCTAGCAGGCTGCAGAAAAGCTGATGAAGCTGTTCAGAAGCAGAAAGTGACACCACTGTCAACAGCATGAATCTCTCAGCTCCACAGGAATCGGAGCACTTCGTTTGCATGCACCAGCCACAGTCTCATTAGTGAATTTATTTCCCAGTCATAGCAGTTCTACTGAACCTAGTTCCTTGAAGACGTTTAGCATGATATGTACTAACTACTCTCAAAGTGACATAAATCTATGATGGTTCTGTCTGCACTAAGGGTGTGTTTATATTTCAGAGCTCTGGCTGATTCAGTCATTTCCCAAGCACTGCTCTTACTAACATAGAATTCTTTTTGCTCTGAGTTAGCAGAACAATGAGGGTATGGGCTTGAGTTCAGGTTTTGCTTTTGCTGGTACTTGCACACAACCCAGCTTGCACATTAAGTCAAGCTAAGCAAGCCTCCAGCCCCCTCCCTCCCAATTCCAGCTGGAAGATGCTTTGTTTCTCTCCTTCCCCTCCCTGAATGGCACCACCTGCCAAGTTCACTGTTTAAATACCAAGCATCCACTGTTTCTGCAGCACACAGAAGGCCAAGGAATCAGGTGAAGTTTTTGTGGCTTACAGTCTGAATTCCTGGATTACATTCTCATTAAGAAGTACTCACTGACAGGCTCCTCCAGAACTGCCTATGCCAAAATAGGGAAGCCCATTTTAGTTAATTTATATATAGCATCACTCTCGCATCCCTGCCAAAGACCACAGTTCTGGGCCAGGTGAGGGACTGTAATCCTGGGTAAACACACAGACACCTCAGTGCAGTTTCAGCACTTGGTCACACAGGATCTCTGCCCCTTTGTGTCCATGCAGCAACTGCAGAGAATCTCATGGAGCCATGAAGCAGGCACAAAAGCTCACTGAGACTACTCCCAGTAGCTATATCCCAGGATGAAACGTGCTGGGTTAGCAGAGCAAAGATCACTTTAGATAGCTATCCTGGCCTGCCCCGTGGCTTCCAGCCCTTCAGGCACTACAGAAAGTGCTCCTACCAATCAGGAACTTGCTAAATGCGTTCCTTGTATCCAAACACATTGCATCAACAAGAGCATGTTTCTGCCGGTAGGACAGACTTTCGATTGGTCTTTCGATAGCCAACAACTATTGGCTTCTAGGCAAAGACAGTGGTTTGTAGGAGAGGGAAGACAGCAATGTCAAGAATGACATATGCACTTCAGATCTGCACAGTGCAACAGCACTTGTCTGGATCCTTTCTTCCCAGCTCCCCTTCCTGATGTGGCTGTGGACCAGAACTGATTTGAGAAACCACAGCCCTAGGTGCCATCCCTATGCCAGCAACAATTTCTAATGCAAGCCATATGAGCAGAAAGACCTGAATGATGCAAGCCATATGAGCAGAAAGGGCTTTTCAATCTATGCCAACTGCACTGTGCTACTCTAGCTTTTTTTCATCAACTTCATAATTACAGATACTTTCTTGAGGTGTCTACTGAAATAGAACAGTCAAGCATAGACCAGGACTACGATATCCAAGAGAAAAAGAGAATGATACACATATTTTAGAAGACAAAATGAAAAGTTTCAAGAGAGATCTAAATTATAAACACATGCACATATATGTATGGACACACCACAATTAGAGCTACTCTTGCCAGAAAGAACCAAAATGAGGACTTTCATATAAGTTATATTATATCTTAACTGGACTTGTTGAAAATGCTCTGTATTAAATAAAGCTATAGAGGTTTTACCCACTTGGAGAAAAGACACTGTATTGCAGCAGACTGGTAGACAGCCAGAACAACCACTTTAAGTGTATTTTTCCTCTGTAGTTTTCAGTATTCCTAAGGAGATAACCTTCCTCCCATTGACTAAGAAAGACAGGGTGGAGCAGCTATAAAAACATAGACTAAGAACAAAATATAATGTCTCTGTGTGTGTGGTTTGTTCGGGTTCTTTTAACCCATTTTTAAATGTGCTTTTTTCAAAACTCCAGTGGGGTGAGTTGCGATTGAATTGGCTCAGAAGTGCCCAACTTGAAGCTTTTCCTAACAGAGCACCTGAGGTGAAAGCAGGATACTGCTCCTTCAGCAGACGGCCAGTCTGAGCCTGGGTACTTCTTTCCCCTGCACCATGCTTTGAAACACGCTTCAAAGACGACAGCTGGCACAACATGGAGCAGGATGTTGTGCCAACTATCCACAGTATAGTATTTCAGCTTATCACCCATTCCTTTGAAATACCAACCTCAAAATAAAACACTTCATCAAAATGTGGATTGTTGGTCTTCTTTTTAACTTTAGTCTTTTTGGCTTCTGATCTGAATTAAGGAAACAAAATAAACAAAAAAAGGGTAAGAAACAACATTAGTAAATGTGTGATCCTAGAACAGAGCCACTGGAGGAGGAAATAGCCATCCACTTGATTTATCTGATAAAACTGGAATGCCATGTGGCTCCAGCATAGCAAGGCACAGACACTTGCACACATTTAAGAGAGAGATTCAATGCATTCCTATTTCTCTAAAGTGGTGGTAATCACATCTTGTTATCCTATTTTAAACACAATTCCTTGAACCCATAATTTATCACTTGCTTAACATAGTAGAATCTTTTAT
This sequence comes from Rhadina sibilatrix, assembly GCA_013400275.1. NCBI lineage: Eukaryota > Metazoa > Chordata > Aves > Passeriformes > Phylloscopidae > Rhadina > Rhadina sibilatrix. Next base: position 132,428 of record VWYO01001225.1, read on the forward strand.
CTGTACAAGCTGGCAAGAATGGGGCTCTGAGCAGCAACATTTGGAGAATGGTCCCAGTCTTGACGTGACTCAAAAATTCCTCATACTCTAAAAACACAGGAGACAAAGACTAGCCCAGCTATTTCTGCAATTCATATTTTATAATTCTGGTCTGAAAAATCAATCACTGCTTTTTAGTGACAATCAAAAAATCCAGAATGGTTTTCTCAATAAGAATATTTTATTGCTGTACTAGCATCCCTTTCCCTGCAGCACCAGCAGCACTTGGTTAATATGGTGGTGAATTATTATTACTAGTGCTGAGCAGAAGTCTCTATTTCTAGTGTTCTGTAGGTGTAAGACGAGGCAGACCTCCTCCCAACCACTCAGCAGGCCTGACCAAGTTCAGCACTGCCCATTCATCCCCTATGGGCTCTGCCATCCACCTGTGCCTGCCTTTGAGAACACCGACATTGACTGCTTAGTGCTGGGCTTAAGCCAGCCAATGCATTTCTCACAGGCCAGCCAACAGCTGTGTGATGGCTTCCAAATGTTATGAACCTATGCTCGATTTGTTCTCACTACCTACAAGAGAAAAGCTGTGTGCTGTCCTGTGTCACCAATCTTGCCCTACAGCTCTGCAGGCATAGATAGAACAGACGCAGATGGAGAGGCACATCAGCCATGTGGAAAACTGACCTACTAATCATTTCATCCCAAAATCTATCATTCATTTCTCATGCACCAAAGCTGCTTAGATGGCTTGTAACTGCTTATATTTACTCGACAACTCTGTGTATTTCACAGAGGTCAAGTGAAATTGGGTCTAATTCCCAGTGCTGCTCCAGAATTCCCGTGTGAATGGAACGGGCCTGTCCACCAGTATACAATATTTTTCCATCTATAATACAGGCACAGAAAGAATTTTGGTCAGGAAACCTGATGGTTCTAAGTACAAATCACAAAATAAACAGCAGCATGTTTGTTGAAATTTTTATGCTTGTCATTGCATAATTGCAGCTGAATAAAGCAGCTTTCCTACTCTAAAACGAGAGGCACTGGAAAATCCAGAGAGGAGAACGATGTACAGATTAAGAATATCCACTATTCCTAGGAGAAGCTGAGAGATAAGAGAGACTAATCTCCAGGACACAGGACAGATTGCCAACCCCATCTCATCAGTCACACTTGCCAATCAGCCTCTTCACCGATAAACCCATCTGGGAGGGGACTGGGAAGCAGGATGTAGAACGGAAGGCGATTAAGGCTGCACAATTATTGAGCAATTACAAAGCAGTGAATGGGAATAAGCTGCATGCTGCTTGCTGGAGATAGGGGGCAAGCCCTCTCCCCACAACAAAACCCAGACAGGAACAGGATAAGGCTCCTTATTCTGAAGGGAGTACATTATCAATAGTCATACATTATCTAGACTGGGGGGCATAGGGAAGCAGACAATGGTAAATTTGGACATTCAAGAGTTAGTCAATCAATCTCCTCACAGTTTCAATAATAGCCATCCAGCCAGTCATTTGAAACAAGTTACAGGCTTGAAACAAAGAGCACAAGTCAAATATACAAGTCCATTAACCAAGATAAGGCCCAACACACCTAGACAAAGAAGCAGAATACAGTCAGGCTCAAAGATTTCTCTGCATGCAAGGTAAATATTTTTCAAGAATGCTTCTTATTTATAGTATTTTCAATAAAATGTTGTAAAACATTATTAACAACCTATGCTTCCAAATCTGAATCTTTGAGGTCACAGTAGAGTGTTTTGTTTCCAAAATGACATAAAAGATGACTAGATAAGCAGAAAAAAACCAGTGACATCCAACAGCACAGGAAATTTTTATAACAGATGGGAAAATTGAATCCCAAATTTAAACTGAAGAGTATTATGCAGAATCTCATCACTAAAACCTCATTCCAAATCTTATCCATGCTATTATGTCTGCACATATCAAATCACAGGACTGAGCCATTGAGGGTTTTTTGACATACACATTAATTTGTCACACCTTGAAAGTGAAGACACTCTAAATATTCACATGCAAACGTGCATACTCGGCAAGATGTTGATGTATTCACATTTCTCTTCCACCCTGCCCAAAATCAGGCAATGAATTTGCTCAAAAACTGGCCTCCAACTGTGAGGTGAGAAGATGCATAAATTAAGACTAAATAATTTGAATATCCCAGAGTATGTAATTTGTGGTTAGAGATTATTCAGATCTTTACATAAATCAAAACTGAAAGAAGTCTCAAATTACTTACTTGAGCATAATTCAGTGGCTCAGACACACACCCACTCCAACACTTAACACATTCTAGCAGTGTCTAAATACTCCCAGCTGTCCATCGGAGAAAGCAAATTTCTAATAGACAAAGGAAACAGAAACCATCCTTCTAAAATGGAAGCTCTTGAATGTGCAATACTTGCCTGGAGGGTCCTGCTAAGGTAACGGTGGCGTAGGGATCACATTGCCCATTCACAATGGGCAGCCCTTGGCACTCCAAAACTCTAGAAAAGAAGAAAAAGAAGACAAAAAAATTAATTAAATGGAAAAAGACTGGAGTAAAAACAAAAGTGAAGCATTTTCATAGGGTTTTTTTTTTTCATAACACTTTACACTAGGGAATTGAAATGTCACTAAGCAGAAATATTTAATTTATACCTGAATTTGAGAACATATTTTCTTCTTAAATACTAACTTTAGTAAGGGTCAAAAATACTGTTAAATTACTGAGAAACCTCAACTCAAAGGATCCTTATTATGCCAACACAGCAATTTAAGGTTCACGAAGTAGGAGTCTGCTGTCAAGATGGGAGCTGTCAGCACTTGAAAATTCTATGACAACTTATTCTCCAAAATACATAACCAGAATTTATTCTGCAACAGAAATATAAAAAAAAACCCACACAGACAGAAGCAGTTAAACAATTTCTCAGAATAACATTCATGAAGACCTCAGTGCTTTTGCAAAATTTGGCATGGGATTATTTGTAAACTTGTGTTAATTACAGACCAGGAAACAATACGACACAGCCATCCTTCTCCATGCTCAGCAGCCCTGCACTCAAGTAGTAACAGAGAGATTGGAGGGACAAAATGGAACAAATTGAGATTTGCTGCACACAATGGTGGGAAAGCCACACTTTTGCACTCCCATTTCAACATGTCTTTGGGGAAGAAAAAACCAACAACAATAAGAAGAAAAAACCCAACATAACTACCCCCAAGAAGCGAAAAAATGCTGCATGTTTCAGAAGTTAAAACCTACTGAGGAATGCAGCACCAGCTGGAAATAAAGACAGGCAAGCCAGTTTCCAGGACTCTCCCTCCTGCAACAAGTTTTGTTCCAACAGGTAACCTGCTGTGCTAATGTATTTGCACAATTTTAACTGGAAAATTTCAGCAAAGTCAAACCATGAAGCTCTTTGGGCAAGTGAGTAGTACTTTCATTGCAATGTGAAATATCATGCAAAATTCTGGGTGCTGTAACATCACATGCAAAGTAGTAGCCATTTTACTGTTTCCAGTGATGGTAACTTCAATGCAAAAGAATATTAGGATGAGCAATAGAGAAAAATTCAGTAACAGACAGTGCTCTACAACTGCATCCACAAGGCAAGTTATTTGGTAACATATGGTGTAAACTTTAAATACAGTTTAACTACAGGCCTATTACTACTTACTCTCCATAAAGGGAGAAAAAAAGTAGTATTCTGCATCAATACAGGCATCATTTTTGTACCAAAGAAAGTACAGTCTAGATAAGTTCACACAGCACAACAAGTAGAAGAAGACTGAAGATCACACCAAGGGACACTTAGCGTGGTAGCTGAAAAGATAAATTACATTCACAGCTGAATTGTCCCATGGTCCCTCAGAATGAAGGCTAGGTAGTTGTCTTTCAATACAGACAGCCCCTAATAATGCACTGACTCACAAGCTTCTCAAGTGCACAGCCCTAACTAACCCAGTCCTCATTGCTATTCACTAACACTAGTACAAAACTACGTTCTGTTTTCTGGATATGCAAGTGGAATCTTGGATCAAAACCACAGAGAATGTTAGGAAAAGTCTGAATTGCACAGGCCACGTGCTCCTTTTATTTTTGGACTTCTAGTATTTCACTACAAGTTTACCATCCACAGAGACAGAACTTAGAAGCCTCCGAGCCATCTAGTTTAAAAGCAAATATCTGATATTGCAAAGTGCTACAACACAGACAGTGAAATTCAAGCCACAAATTCTATCTCAGCACCTTCTGGAAGTACATGGTATAAGCTTCAGGAACCCTCAGCGTCAAGCAGCACACAAAACACAATTTGGTTGCCTCAGTGCAATGCATACAGTACCATTTGAGATGACTTAGTTTCTTCCACCATCCCTTGATGCTGCTTCAGAGAGGCAGGAGGTACCCATGAAATATGTAAATTTGACAGCTCCACATCTCTCAGAGGTTTCATAAATAGACCAGATGCCTGTTTATAAGCAATCAAATCCTACTCCAAATTCACCTAGCTTATCTTACAGAGAAAGTGTAGAATAAGCTTTTTTTTGCACATGTAGTAATACAATTACTCAAAATTGTAAGGCAAATGCCACTTTTTAAATTCAAAAAGGGCAGATGTGCACAGAAAGAACATTATAGCCTTCTGACAGAGTCTCTGTCAGTGCAGGAGATAAAAACAGTAAGTACCAGCAGAAAGTTTTTATGGAGAGAAAGGTGCAGCTTGATTTTCTTAGAAGTGAAGGACAGACCACTTTCCTTCCAATGGTCTCTACACTCACATTCACAGCAGAAACACTTCACCAGTGAGCTACAGCAGGACTACTGATAATTCTTTCAGGATGGCAGATGTAGCTTGCACACATTCCTATTTAACAGAACAATTGTACACCAAGTGTCAGTGTCAAACCAAACTCCTGTGCTCCAGTGCTTCCTTAACGCAGGCTGGAAGTTCCTTAAAATGAAATAGTCAATCAATGGCTTTACAGCAGTCAGTCAATTTTCTGCTGCTGATGAATGGATTCCAAGCGAGCCCTCATCCACACAGGAAGAACTATGTGGAATTTAAACAGTCAGCGCATGTGGCTAGAGAGGGTATGACTCCTGTTTTAGTAAAAGCAGTTCTTTCAAGAGTATGTGGAAAATACAAAGTGATCCTAGAGAGCATAATCCACACTTGAGAACATACAGAGTTTGCAAATCACTACATAAACAAAATAGAAAACAAAAAAAAAAAAGAAATCACAGATGAATTTGAATGACGAAACTCATCCAAACAAAAATGTGTATACACTAACTGTACACATAGACAATGACAGGATCTATTCTAATGTTTCCACATAGAAGAATTTAAGGTTTTTCTTGTGGGTAGCCCTCTGTTATCGCATCCATCATCAGCAGTGGTTAAAAAGGCAAGCAGTATCATCAGCTGGTTGGAGAGAACACAGAAATGAACATCACTGGGCACCTCCAATTTGAATTGTGTGTGCTCTTCGGAACACATGGAGAAGAACAACAGATGGCTTCTAACCACTCATAGCTCTCCCAGGTCAGCACTCTCCAGCTCAAAAAACAGAAGTTATCCATCCACAAACAGCTTACAAAATCATGAATGGTGTGAAGAACATTTCCTCAGAAAATAAGAATGGCAGGGCACATAATGAAATTACCAGACAGCAGGTTTAAAACCAAATAAAATTAAGTACTTTTTCTACACAATGAAATTGCAAAACTTACTGTCATGGGGTGTCATGGAGGCTGAAAGACTACATGGATTAAAACCAGCACAACAAAAACTCATGGAGCATAGGTTTGTAGGCAGCTATTAAAGCTTAATGGTCCAGAAGCCTCCTTCAGCTCAGGAAATCCCAAATTGGTGATCAGGAAGGGAGCAATACTGGAGCAATCATACCACTTGAAGTATCACTCACCAGAGAGCATCAGTACTAGGCTAGACTAGAGGGGCATTTTACACAATAGGGTAGTTGTTCTGTTCTATGGGGGAAAAGCAAAAACAAAAGGAAAAAAGAAAAGAATAAAACAAAATACACAGATGTTCTTGTGCAGTCATAATGACTTAAGAGTAAGATGCTTCTTTGTGTGCAGCTGGAATAAGGAAAGCAAAAACAACCTTGAAAGAAACAAAATGTGGGAAAACAGGAAACAGGCACCAACAGACATCACAAGCCTTTCAGGTAATTTAAAAGCAGTTATTGTTTAAAAATGTTGAAGAAATCAGGCATAAGACTGAAGACTTAGGATTCTGAGGAAGGAAGGCTGTGTTTGGAGAGACGCTCATTCTGGTTCTTTTCTCTTTTAAAGCATTATGAGGAGAAACAATAAAATTCAACAATGCACAGGTCTGGTTGACTCACATTAGAACACTCCTTAGCTACAGGACACTGTAACGTTAGGGCTGCTTTTGTTACAGTCATTTTCTTCAGTCATGGCAAAGTTGCTAAGTCAATGCTCCTCTCTCCCAGCCTGGTACCAAAACTTGGCAAGCAGGAAAAGAGCTAGAACAAAATGTCAGCTTCTCAGAGACAATAAAATGGAATCTCAATTAAGTCACATGCCCATCATGTTATTTAGACTGACAGTTCATATCTGGATTAGATGGAGAAAAAAGGTGTAATAAAGGTATCATGGGAAAGGGGGGCACAGTGGGAAGCATTGAACAAAACCACTAAAAATAAAATGCCCTTGCTCTAGTCATCTGCAGAATTAACTTAACTTACATGTACTACAATAATGAAAAAAAAAAAAAAGCCTAGACAATCAAGATTATTCAAGAATTACAAGTCAACTTATCAGACCCCAGAGGGGGAAAAAAAAAAAAAGTCTGGTGGCTGCCAGAATCTTGTCTACCCAACTGGTAATTTCTCACCATTAGCTGTCTGGCAGCCCAGCTGGGGCAGAGTGAGCCATCCCTCACAGCCTGCCTGGCTGGGCAGAGCTAAGGTTAGTGTTGGGTCATAAACCTCTCAATGCAGCTGCCTCACTGTATTTTGCTTGTGGTTTATAAAATTAATAGGTTTCAAGAAACAAAGCAGTTCAGTTTTCAGTGTGGTTCGTGACCAAATCTTCAGAAGAGTAAATAAGCTATGGAAAATTCCCAGTGGGTAAGAGAAAACCTCAAAAACCTAAATATATCATAAGCATGCCCTTGTGTCTACAGAAGCTGAGATGGTGGCAGGAGCAGAAAGTCTTGAAAAAAATAAAGAGATTTTTCAACAAAGAATAAGTAGCTTGTATCTGACAGAGCAGGCATTTCCTCTGCCTCTGAGTTGCCAACTAAGTGCTGTAGGCTGTAATTTCTGACACAGCCCCTATGCAAACATACTCAAAACCAAACTTAACACAGGTAAGCAACATCAGAATGATCCAAGTCCACAGACATTCCATGCTCCTGCCCTGGAACAGTAAAAATTGTTTAGAAATTACAGGCTTTGTGATTAGTTCAAGATGCACATGTGTCATCAGCCTCCTTATGTGCCAGAATGGACAACCAAGGCAAAAAAAAGACAAAAAAGAAACCAGAAGGAACATAGCTGTTCTTAAAATTCATATGTGTATTTACTGTTTTTCCAGAATAAATCACCTGCAGTCCACTGAGTCAGGCTCAGATGTTCCCCCACTTTCAGCCTAGGGTAGGGACCAGCACACCATTCCTATTCTCCTTCTCAAATCAGACTGTTTTCTCACTGTGATTCCTCAAGAGAAAATAAATACATTGTTTTTTCAATACATTTGCTTTCTATTGCTGTACCATATATCTTAATTGCTTCATTTCTGAGATCAGTATAGATAATTAGCAAGTTTGCTCATCTATCTTACCATTCATTTATTTCCACTTGTTTCACCTCTCTTTCATTTCCTCATATTGAGACTTCATTCCATCTCATATGCACATTTTTCTGGCCATACTCAGCTTCTGCTCTGCATTATTTTAAATACAAGAGACTTCCTCCTTGCTTGCTCTAGTGATCTAATGATCTGCTTGACACTCAGTGCTTTGTGAGGTAAGCCTGACCAGACAAGTACCAACTTAAAAGCAAACTTCTGGTAGATTTGTCAGAACTGTCATCAAAACAATGCACCTTTGGCTTATGCTAAGTACTTGTTTGTTAAAGTACATTTCCTAGAGTTGGGTATGTGACTTAGCTTCTTAAGTCTCCCTAGATCTCTCGCTCTCTCTTGTTTTTTTCTTCCCAATTTTTCTTTTCTACTGATTACAATCATCTTGTGAGAGGTATACTATCCTGAGTACTTTGTCTTCCAAGGGTAACAGAACACCTCTAAATGCACCATGGGCTTCTCATGGCACATAAAATAAGGCTATTACTCTTTAATTTCATAATGGAGCGGTCCAGTCTTTTTGCCTAGTCAGACAGCAAAGAGGTGGTGTTCCTTCCTCACATGAATGAATGTTCAGTTCACTCCTGAATGTTCTTTGGTTTTGGTGCAGCTTTGCACCACGAGCTGAGCTGCTTTCCCATTCCCAGTGGTTTAAAAGGAACTTTGCTGTAATGCTGCATGACAGACTTTCATGTACACCTTGGCCAACCTCTCATCTGGGTAGGCACATGGTAGCTGCTCTCAGACCAGTGAACTGACTTACACCTTCCACTGCAAGTAGGAATTATTGCCAGGCCTCCTTCTTATTCTCTTTATCACAGCCTTAATAAACCAGTTATATTCACATGTTTCAGTGGGGCTTTGTCTAAATGTAATTCAGACAAAGTGCATTCACCACTAATAAGCAGAAAGACGCCATGTCTAGCTCAGAAATTCCTTGAATCATAAATTTTCGGAGGCCAGGAGAGTGTGTCACTGTATGACTGCTCTCATAATTCTTCATCTCCTAGGCAGACTCAGAGTCAGCATTCTGGACTGAGTCTGACCAAATGCTACATCTCTTTGTGCACCTTCAGACAAGCCTTGCACTTGCCCTCCACTTCCACAAAGTAATACAGTGGATATCCACTGAGGATTTAACATAAACACACAACCCTTTTTTGTCAAGAGGCTGACCAAGTGACCAGTTTCTTCCGGAATAAAACAAAAATTTTCAGAGTTTACTCAATCTCAGTTTTAAATAACACTCTGCCTTCATCTTCAAAAATACCACAATTATTATGCTCTAAGCCTCTCAAAATTTCTTTACCAATCCATACTCTGACTTTAATTTGCCCCTATCCCTAGGAATAAGGAGGCTAAGAATATGGAATCCACATATTGAATCAACTCCTTGTTCTCTGGATGATTATCTGAAGCCAAAGGATCATGTCCACTCCCAATAAGTGAACTCCAGTAAAAGATTATTTCAAAGGTTCCTATTTCTTGACTTTTGGAAGTGATGTATTTGTACCAAAACAAGATTTCCTACAATTCTTCTCACCTGAATGTTGTTTTGTACTGGGAACAGACAAGTTTCCTCTGATAGCAGTTCTCACATCCTGGGAATTGCTTGAAATGATGTGTCCTGGTTCACCTTCAAGTTATGTCCCACACAGACACAAAATGTTACAGCACTACATAGTGTCTGGTGACCACTGACCATGCCACCATGGTAGAATGAAGCAGGGAAAGAAAGGATGGAACAATGTCCAAGTAGATATAGCCATACTGAACAAAATACATCAATACTTGTTTTATCATCATGATTTTTCAAGACATTTTCCCATTACATTATCTCCTCTCCAGAAAACATGAAACCAGAGTCTTTATCCAATCCTTATCCACACTTCTGCTCTCCAGTCTAGCTTCCCACCACTCTCACTGCCCCTCCAGGAAAACCATTCTCCTTGAGGAACTCCAGCAGTATCTGGATCTATCTTATCTGGATAACACCCTTCTGCTTTAGAGTTTATTTTGCTGAACAAACAAGTTTTGGCTTATAAAGCAAAAATAAACACTTGCCATCTCCTTAACATTTGAGAGGATTAACAGTTTACTGGGGCTACTTTTCCCTCCTTCATGTGGCAACTCATTCTGCCACAAAGGTCTATGGCACTAAATGAAATCCTGCCCCATACAAATGGCACTTCACCTGGACCAGCAATTTACTCACTGTGTATTCCCTTAGAGTAAAGACTTATACAGCATTTGAGGCATTGACTCTGAAACATTTTTATACAAAATATATTTATACACTCAAAACTACTCCCATTTTGATTGACCTTAAGGATATCAGAGGAATAGGCTGTGCAGGCAACTACTTTGGGTTTTTCCCCTTTAGAATACTCCCCAAAGCCTCCATGGCTAAAGCACAACAGAAACCTTGAAACTGAGATTACAGCTGCAACCCCATGTAAGCACTACCTTTTCTTCCCCATTTCCAGTTCAGCTGAAAATTGCCATAGTCCAACAAATTTAAACACGTTCTTAAATCCATGTTACCCTAAACAGATTCCTTCCCAAGCTGACCTGCAACAGTTTTTGCAGCCTCATGCAGCATGCAGATTAGCTTTTGGTCTTAAGTGGAAAGCTCTGTATGCACAAAATTTCTGTCTCACACACACACCTCTTGTTAACACAAGGCTGGCAATGGTGATTTCCTTCTGGGAGAGCAAAGAAAGAGGAATTGACTGCTAGTGTCTTAGTTCAAGCAAAAATTCCTTCCCCAGGTATTTTACTCAGGATATTTTACAGCAAAACCAGGACAAATGTTCATACAAAACCAACAAATAATGTACAGAAAGCAAGAGAAATCTAATAAGCACAGCCCCTACCTCCTCATTCAACCAAATCCTATTACAGATATTACAGTAAAACTACATCAATGCAAAAAAAATTTCTACTTATTTAAATATAAGAAATACTGTCAACACGTATGCAGCCCTAAAACCAGTATCACTTCAAATGAACTGCAAACTTCTCATGTCATGAAACATCTACACAATCCTTAGAAGTTTAAAACACTTTTTTCTGCTATTAATATGGGAGCTGTCCCCCATACTACAGTTCAAGACATCTCATTTGCTTTCCAATATCAGCTCTAGAAAGACCTCTAAAAGCACACATTTAAAGAGTACCATCTGTACTCTGTACTAAAGAGTGTGTCAGCCATCCTGTTCTTGCAGGACAAGGACTTAAACCATTAATAGTTAAGCCAGTTTATGAGCCTATTACAGGAGAGTTGCAAGCTTCATAAAAGCCTCTTTACAAAACTCTTCAGTTATGTCAATATTAAAAAAAATGGTTAAATTATCCTCTATGATAACGCCCTGAGGCTTTAGTAGAGACACAAGCTCACTGAAATTCTGAACTACACTGATGTAGTGACTATTCCTGGCACTGACATCATCATTTCCTTCTGCCTTGGTCTCAGACTGGCAACCCCAGCTATTAACAGGGAACAAGAATGTAAAAACAGGAGAAAAAGAGAAAGGCTAAGCAAGGAGGATTTACTTCTAGTACAGGCTGATATTCAGAGAAGACAAAAGAGGCAAATACAAGTTAAAGCAAGTAGTATATAAAAATTATAATGGAATAGCAAAACAAAAAAAAAAGAGGTACAAACAGGAAAGGATAAATGTGCTTAATGATGGCACTATATTGATTCTTGTAGGGCTGAGTGAAGAAATTTGAATTTCATTTAGTATGGCAGGAAGCCAAGGAATGGGTCATCACGTCAAGGCAGTTGCAGAAGCACTCATGTTAACACAGCATGGTGAGAAATGCAAAGGAGTGAAGCACGAAACAGCAACAATTACAACACACAGCAAGTGATTAGAGCCCAGCCACCAGCTTTGGTTGAGCTGACGGTGGCCTGTGGCAATCCTAAATGGAAGCAATGATATCCTGTCTGTACAGGCTGATAAGAAAAGAAAGAAGATCAAAGGGCACCATGGGAGTCAGAGGCAGAAAGGCTGTTATGGCTAAATAATGAAGCCATACCTTGACACAAAAATCTCCCACCTCATTTTTATTTGCTTGGAAAGGTATATTGGTCTCAGTGTTCTGTATGGGAAGTATAAGTTTTATGGAAAGAAAGGTGCAGTGATCTCTGACTTGAGACCTGTCCGAGTTTAACCTGTTCCCAGGAAGGAGCTGAGGCACACAGCACAACCTCTCCCTTCAGGCAGTGCTTGCATGTCATTGTGTACATGTGCATGAGCACATAAGCAAACAAAACAGGTTGCATGAACATGTCCTGACTTTTCCCCTCCACCAGCCAGCAGAGGCCAGAAACATCTACAACTATTAGATGTTTGATACCCATATGACAAGAAGGAAAACAAAATGAAGAAGCTATTGGAATAAGTGGCACTCATCCCTAGGAGTGTGATACACAGCAGAGCAAAAGTTACCAATGAATCACCCCAAAGTTTTTGAGCCTACTGGCAGGAATCTAATTATGAACTAAAAGAATAGGAAAAGGTTAAAAGCAGAAGCTTTCAAGAACTTACACCACAGGGAAGGTGTCCTGGTGGGGAGTGGGTAGGTGTGGGTGTGTGAGAGTGGGGGTATTCAACTCTAAGAAACAGACAAACAGAAGCAGCTCATCCTAGGGCTCTCCTACCTAGCTGATGAGCAAGTTTCCTCTCAAGTGCTGAGTATGGTCATGTCAAACAGATATCCCAGGTTGGCCATAGACAGCAATATTTTAAACAAAAATTCAGACATACTGGTGAGTGACCTGAACTGACAAACACCTTAAACAACTGGGAGAACATGAAGTATAACAGACTGGAAAAGAGCATCTAAATCACATGTCATGACACATTTGAACCACAGGGCCCAACAACCCAGAACTTTTGGGCCAAGAGAATGCATCAGGTGAGATGCACCTCTTGGTTGATGGGGAAGCACACAGGAAGGAAATACAAAGGAATGAGATGGTTTAATGAAAGCTGTATCATCAACAGAATGTAAACCCAGCCAGCTTCTTCTCATCCCTACCGAATCAAGCATAATGATTTCTCTACTAAATAAATCCTTGAATACTCTTCCACATAAGATTTTCATATCATATATTTAATTAGATGTAGTAACAAATACACCTTTCTAAATGAAAGCAAAATGAAAATAGGTTGTAATTTATGAAGAAAAGAAGTTATTATTTGTGGAACTAGAAAGCAATCAAAGGTGCCTTCAAACACTTCACAGAGGCTACAATCTTCTGTAATGAGAATGCCTTGGCACATCTGAGGTAGGCGGAACCTTTAATGCTTAAAAAAACTCAACATGAAACAACTCAGAACAACGCTTGATTACATTTATGTGAATAATCAGACAGTCTGGGGTCTCGATGAACAATAGTTATTGAAGGGCAGTGATCTTTGCTACATGTCGCAATACTTTCATTAAGGAATTCAAATTAAGTTGATTCATCAGCCCTGCTGAGACCTGATGGCAGTTATGCTGCCAACTAAGTTCCAAAGTAATGCTGATACATTGAATTTGTTTTGATAAGAGAACTGGGCTAAAGTTATACAAATTATGTCACAGTGAACATAAAAATGCTCTCCAACTAGAATTCACAAAATAATATTAATAAATTGATTCTGTCAGTATTTACATATCTAAAAAGATGTCAATGTATCTCATTGCAATTATGGACAACAGTAATCAAACACAGGAAGCAAAAAATAAAAAGCACACAGTATTTAACATGGAAATCAAGGCATTGTAGCCTCAAAACCTGCTCTTTATTAAAAAAAAAAAAAAAAAGAAACCAAATCCAAACAAGAAACATTCAGTTTAAACCAGATACACCAGGTCTGCGAAAGGTGGGAAGCAGAACAACAGAGTTGCTATTTAGTAAACTAAATAGCAACATACACATCAGGCTTGCTAACTTTCATTTACCTAATTTTTTTACACTGATGCAGATAGATGCTATTCACAGAATAGTTTGGGTTGGAGGGACCTAAAAGATCATAAAGTTCCAACTTCCCTGCAATGGGCAAGGACATCTTTCACTAGGCCAAGCTGCTCAAAGCCCCATCAAAGAAGCACAAACATCCTAAGGATCAAACCATTTTGTAACACACTTTCCTATGAAATTAACTGAAAAACTTTCATCAATGCCCCTGACTTGGCAAAAGGAGAGATCAGACAGGGTTCATAAACCATTTATTTCAAAAATAGCTGTCACAGGATGGTGGCTTGCCTAATTTGAATCATTCCTCTGGTCCTACAAGGAGATGTGCCATAGTGTTCTGTGCCTGAAGGATCAAACTGTGACTGTAATACAGAAATTTCATCAAGGATGTTTTGCGGCCATTCTGCAGCAACACCAAAGCAAGTAGGTCCTGCAGACAAAATCTTCCATTAGCAGTGAAACCTCCTTAATAAAGCAGCATCTTCTGCATTGCTACAACTGTAAAGCAGCAGACTCTTAAGACTCTCCACAAATTTTAAGAGATTAGGAAAATACCTACTACTCAGTAGTAGAACTGTCTACCTACTGAATCATCATGGAGCAAAACCCAGAAGGTACCTGGAGAGGAAGCCACAGACTTCTACTGGAATACAAAATCCCTTTGACCTGTTTGACAGGAAAAAGCACTAGTTGTGATTACCTGCACAACAAAAGCACATCCAAATGGCAAATCTGGTAGCCCCTACCAAGAGCAAAGCGTTACACAAATTGTAAACAACTTCTCCTGGCACACTGTCCCATTTGACTTTTTCTCTGAAAGGTCAGTCATGTCATAGGTTTAGCTAAAACCTGTGATATCCCATCCAAAGACTAATGTGCTTCACCTTGTGGTGGCTATACATTGCTTGTATAGGACTAAGCCTCTAGAGTTGAAAAGCAATGTAAAGTGCTCTTTAATAAAGTTTTTAGTGGCTTGTCACTTCATCTTATGGAAAAACAAGATGCAAATTAGGGCATAGTCAGATAGGCATGTTGGTATAACCAGCTGTAATTAGTAGCCCACATCAGCTTTTTAAATTCCAGTTATTGCAGAAAGAGTTCATACTGGAGTTACGTTTATCCTCATAGTTTGGGATAAAAAGGGATCTTTGGGATCATATAGTCTGGCCTCTTTTGAGACAGTGATGAAAGCTTACACCTAGTAAATTTGTGCAACAAGTTCATGACACTTACTTCACATTGAGAGCACACTGCTGAAGAGCAAGAGAGGCTTAACTCAACGGAATCACAACTATTGAAATAGCCTCACTATGTTCCACATGAAATTGTTTGCTGATTAATGATCATGACAAAAACCAACCAACCAAATTCCAACAAAGAAATAAACAAACTCCCCATCCCCAGTGGTTTTACTACTTGTTCCCCACTAGCCTTGAGCTTCCAAACATTGGTTATAATTTATGGTAGGAATAAGTAACCATACATTCAGAAGGTCTCTCCTCTAAATAATGTGCATGCTGAGATTTCACAGAATCAGGTAGGTTGAAAAAGACCTCTGAGATCATCAAATCCAACTTATCACCTAACACCACCTTGTCAATTAAACCATGGCACTCAGTGCCACATCCAATCTTTTCTTTAACACCTTCAGGGATGGTGACTTCACCACCTCCCTGGGCAGCCTTTTCCAATGCCCAATCACTTTTTCAGTGAAGAATTTCTTTCTAATGTCCAGCCTAATCCTCCCCTGGCACAGCTTAAAGATTATGTCCTCTTGTCCTGTCACAAGTTGCCTGGGAGAAGAGGCTGACCCCCAACTGGCTACAACCTCCTTTCAGGTGGTTGTAGAGAGTGAGAAGGTCCCCTCTGAGCCTCTTCCTTTCCAGGCTGAACAACCCCAGCTCCCTCAGCTACTCCTCAAAGGACATGCACTCCAGACCCTTCATCAGCTTCACTGCCCTCCTCTGGACACACTCCAGCACCCCAAGGTCCTTCCTAACCTGAGCAGCCCAGACCTGGACACAGTACTCAAGGTTCAGCCTGTATCGCTGGATCTGGCCTGTCCAGGTCCCTCTGCAGAGCCCTCCTACCCTCCAGCAGATCAACACTCTCCCCACCTTGGTGTCATCAAAGTTTTTCTTACATAAATCCAGCAATGATTCACTGTAAGACATATTTTATACCAGTTCTTCTATTTTTCCTGTAGCTTTTCCATGAACACTTTTGAATTTAACAGCATGCTTTTTAGCCTAATCTCCTAAAGATAGAAGCTTAAGAGAAAAGGTTTTCTGTCTATACTTGTCAATCAACCTCCTGCTGACAATTTTTTTAATCAGTTGGTGTTTTCCACAAAATTTGAATAAGTGGTAGAGATTTCAAAAGATATTCTAGTTTTACTAATTTTATTAAACTCAATGATTATGCAGAGAAGAAAGCAGCCCTGGATGTCCCTAGGGAGGAAAGGGCTGCACACAGCAGTTCTCAGCAGCTTCTGACTGAAGAGCACATAAATAGTGAGAGTCTTCTGTCACACCCTGCCACCTTTTGCAAACATGATGTTTAGGCTGGTGGAGCATAAAACTAGACAATACAGCAGTGACTGTCAAACAACTAAAAGGGTAAAACCATACACAGCAAGTACATATGCAGTTGTACACAGTCTAGCTGAGTTGTTGCTTCTGTTTGAAGCTTGTATGAAATTATTAAAAAACCATCAACCTGGGAGGAGGTCAACAGTAAAATAAGTTAAAATTAATTGCAGACATTACTGCCTCCAAAAGCACAGACTCTTTGACAATTTCTGTGCTTACTGCAGTTTCATTCAGAGTATTTCTGTTTTCTCTTAGTATTTATGAGAACAAAACAATTAGAGAAACTAATAACCCACCTAGTAGGACAGAAAGGAGTGTGACAATGAAAATGACAGGTCTCACAGTATACTAAATTAAAAATGTGTATTGAAAGATTTTTAATCTGACTCACAAGTGCTTTTTATGTTACAATTATATAATTGGCAAAATAGGTTTATTTTTCCACAATTAACTCTTACTGAAATTTCCAAAAAATGACATCCAAGTCAAAGGTTTACACCAAGACAGACAAGCGGGGGACATGCAGTTGATACCAGGTTATTTTAGCACCGTGGATTCTGGAAAGTACTCAGTCATAGCACATAACTAGTTGCATTCTTAGTACAATAATGTACCGAGGAGTAGGGCAAGAGATACTTTCTCATTATTGCCACATCCACTGTATGACTTTTTGCAATAACTTCCTCTCAACAAGTCCTTTGCTGAACAATGAAGTTAATGACAAGTATTTCCTAGGTATTGTATACCATGTCTCTACTCCCTCTACAGCTGAAAAAAAAAAACCAAAACCCCAAAAACCCAAGAAAAAAAGAAATTGTCCAACCTCAAAAACTGAGGCCCTGCAATTTCCTCTTTACCCTCCAGCTTCTCCTATTTCAATCCTACCTTGATGTCTCTCCGTAGTCCCATTCTGCTACCTAAATATTCTGTTGGCAAGTGTTGCTCTTGGAGCAACAGATAAAAAGTTTGCAGAGACAATTGTGATTTGTATTTTATGCCTCATCACATTGCTCCTTTAAAAACTTCTCCAGCATTGGTTTTGGATGGTGCCTGCCACAGAAGCTGTAGAAATCCCAAGAGTCATTCAGAAAGAAACAGGGTGCAAGTTCACCCTTTTATTATGCTAAATACCGTGCACTCCAAAGAACCTTTTGATATAGGTGGTGTTGCAAGACAAGTACCTGGTTTTTCTAGGGCCCTACCTCAAATGTAATTGAACTCCTCCAGCTGATCATCATTAAAGGACATTAGTGAAATAAAAACTGCAGATATTTGGCGCACTGACAGCCTGCTGAAGGTGCTAGCAAGTCACAGTTCTCAAAAATCCATGCACCTTTTACAAATATGGATACTACAGGAATGCACTTTAATGCCTTGGAAGCAGCCTGTGTGACCTCAAGCACATTTAGAAATGAAATCATTTACCATAAGGATTTATGCTTCAATAATTTACCTCCATTTATAATCCCAGTCTGTGTCTACTCTGTGTAAAACAGGAAGTACTGTCACATTGTTTACACAGCAGCACTTACTGCTGAAACAGAATGGCTTAAAACTCACATTTGAGTCTTTAATTACAGAGTTTTATACCTATTCCAGAAAACCATGTGATGACTATCCAATCTTAAAATGGTGAGCACTTTAAAACATGTTCTGCTGGGGGAGAGTCTAATTGAAGTTGCTGTTGATTTGGATTACAGATAAAATGACACTTGTATGTGATTTGCATAAAGAATTTCATGAACAGAGGAGAAGCACTGAAAAAACATGGAATACAAAAACAAGGAAGCATGAAACAAACTTCATTTAGTGGGAAACACAGCAGTAGCAGGAGACAGTATTTCTATATATCAGGGGTTTAATGGAGGACAATTGAAACTTGATTTACGCTACAAAATAGTCAACAGAGGCTATGGTGGGGATGGTGAAGCACAGCAGAGACAGTGTAAACTCAGCATCATGAGAGCTGGGAGGAAAGAAGAAAAAATTGATGCACTATGTTAAAGCCTTATAAAGATAGGTATCTCTTCCCCTCTGAACTCCCAAAACCCACAGCACTGCAGCAATTCATAATAAAAGTACCAGATACTATGTGTTCTAACCTCTGAGCATTTTTCCCCCATCAGTTTAATGAAACCCATACAAGATTAAAAGCATGATCAAGCTGCAATCCTGCAGGAAAAGGCACAGCTTGATGCAAGGCTTGCTCTCCAGAGAAAGGAGATTGTGACACATTTAATGGATGCATGAGTTTATTCAAAATGAAGCCGTGAAACCACTTTATGCCTTCATTAGCATTCCTTCCCAGGAGCAAACAGAAGTTGAAATTTTTCAAAACACTGTGAGTTCACCTGATTGACGCATACATTAAACTGGCCTTCTTGTAGTTAGCAATACCTTTTTGCCCCCCTAATTGATGCATGTCATATTTTAGGCAGGAAAATAAGTTTCATTTGATCCTGAAGTGAGCTCAAAGCTGGCTGTGTGTCTCTGCAGTGGAATGGAAACTTCTCTAAAGCAACACAAATGTATGTCCTCTAAACTGAAAGCAGCAAACCCAAGAGGGCTGGGTGGCTCATGGACCCATTCTGGATGTAAGCAAAGAGCACCAAGAGCTGTAACACAAGAGGAAAAGCAGCCACTGCCAGCTCTGGCCTCAGGCTACCTCCACACTCAACAGGAGCTGCAGCCCTGCACCACACCAACATAACCATCAAGAGCCTGAGCACTACTGCCTCACAAAGCAACAAAACACTGCCTCCGTGAAGAAAGACCCCCTGGTTCCTGCTGACACTTTGGTGGAACACCAGCTCCAATTTGGAAAAGGAAAATACTGTGTATGGCACACTACACTCAAAAGGGAGGAGCAAACCCTGCTCTACACCACAAGCAAGTAAACTAGACTTCACCACCACCTATTAAAAAAAAACCAGATTACTAGGAGAGATTAAAGAAATTTCATCAAGCTAATGAGTCCAAGTGTTTTCTGCATTAAAACTGAAACAGACAAACTAACCCCTCCCAACAAAACAGCAAAGTATTATCTAAAACTTCACTGGTCACTCTGCCTGCACTCCTGCTTTCTGCTCTTAACAGCATTAGAGAGGACCACAACAGAAAGCCAACAAAACTCGGTCTTCAGCACCAATAGGTAAATACAGCCATGCATTTCCAAGCTTTCTCTTTAATCCAAGAGATCCTTTAGACAAATTATTTACCTATTCCTGGTATTTGATTAAGATAGTTATGTACTGGAAAGTAAATTAGCTCCAACACAAATGAGGAAAGCAGGAAACAAGCTAAAGGGAAATTCTCAGATGACTCAAAGATGATGCCTATATGT
The DNA here is from genome assembly GCA_013400275.1 of Rhadina sibilatrix. Taxonomy (NCBI): domain Eukaryota; kingdom Metazoa; phylum Chordata; class Aves; order Passeriformes; family Phylloscopidae; genus Rhadina; species Rhadina sibilatrix. The sequence goes on from VWYO01001225.1 coordinate 152,193, forward strand.
TTACACAAATGCATTTAAGCATATTCCATGATTGAAGGACTAGCTACACTCCTGTAGTTTTTCAAGGTGTCTCCAAACGCAATCACAGGAGGAAACAGCAAACCTGCACCAGACAAGATGGGATCGTGTTTTCCTCTTATGCTTTAGATTAGGATCCAAAAGCAGGAATGGTCATTATCTGAGCCCTTCCAACCAGACTTGATATAAATGATTTTGCCTTTCATGAGCTGTGACAACAAAACAAAAAGGCTGAGCCTCTAAAATTTTCAAAATGAAGCATCGTTTACCTTAACCTTAGAAACATCATATTGCATAAAAAACTTCAAAACAGTTACATGAAGTCAATCTGATTTGGAGCAGTGATTGTCAACCAGTGAGCAGCAATGCTCATGGACAAGGGAATTCAGATCTATATTGTGAGCAATCAGAAAGGAAGGTCAGATGCTGCTCACTGCATGCTCTGTGCTCTGTTCACACAGCAGGGAAGGCTAGAGAACTATTCCCAAGTCCCAGGACTCCCACTCCACTCCTACACAGAGACTTTCTGCTTTAACCACACCTGACAAATGAAACCTTCTTCCTTACTTCCCTCTTCCTCTTCAGAAGGCTTTCAAAGCCCACAGATCAGTCACAATAATCCCTGAAGTGTTTCTCTTAGGGATGTCATACCAACTTACTGTCTCCTTTCCTGCTTGCTCCTGTAAACTGCCCATTCAACTTTGTTCCACATGGTCGGAATACATCTTGTAGAGCCCTCAAGAGAGCTGCACAGCACTTAATTCGTAAATTAATGCAGAGCAGCCATGTCTTCCATACCAGAGCTACAAAAGCTTCACTTACCAAATAAAATTTCAGCATTGATAATGTATTTGTGGACTTATTGTTTACTAGAAAACTCTTACTACATATGAAAGACAGCAGTGGCCTCTGAAGCACATATGTTGTTATTTAGCTATATAGATTTAGTGGGTGGGAGAATAAAAGAAACAGAGGGGAGGAGGGGTGAGCTCTCCAAAGCAGATGTTTCCAAGCTTTTTTAAAACTAAGAGACAAGCCATAAGACAACACTTGAAGGAGCAGCTGGGGACACTGAATAAATACAGACATTTAAATGTGACTAATTACATACACATGCTGGAATTCTCAAAGGATGATCAGGGAGCCAGGCTCCCAGCTCACTCTGACTTTCAACAGGAGTTCAGTGGCCTGTTCCTTCAGGCATGCTGCAAGATGTCATCTTGCTAAATACAGAACACTGCCTCTAAATGTTGCCTCTAGTAGCTTAACCACAGCAAAGCCTACAGATTGCTACAAAGCTATCTACAGGAGCCCTCCTCTTTATTAAATAAATACAAATGCATGTATCTGCTGTTCCTTGTCTGTGTGTCCCTGACAGATGAGACAAAGTTGTCTGGACAGCCCAGAGGCCTTGAAACCTCTGGGGAACCACCTTTCTGTGCTAAACACAAATATGTTGCCCAAAAACCGCCCTAGATTTGGTGGGGAAAGGTTTGCAAAAAGTCTAGTGATCCTTTCCAAGTATGTTGGTTGTAAAGCAGGAAAAGTTTCTGTATATGGGAAGTGGTGGCTCATAAAAAAAAATTGAGAAGTACATATCATTGATTTTCAGATGTATTCATGTAATATGACTAGACATACACTGTTCATGACTTAGTTCAAATACTTCCACCCAGCATGGCTCTAGTATTTCCAGTATTTCCCTGGTCATTTTCCTTCCTCTGCGTTACAGAAAAAGCACAGTTTCTAGGAGACACAGGATTAAGGCTTGTTTCAGTGTAAAAAGCATGAGGGGAAAAAAAATAAAATCCAACATTGCTCAAGCAGCTGCCAGAAGCTGTGTGTCAGCACAAAGGGGTGTGTATGGACAAAAGCAGCCAGAAGCATGGGAAAGTCTTGACCACTTCTCTCCATGGCCTATCTTTAAAATGCTCACAGAATTACAGATGGATTTCTAGCAGGTGACAAACAGGAGATAGTCTTCACTTCACAGCCAGTGGAAGGTAAGGCCAGATATGTTGAGTCACAACAAGCAGTGGCTCACTGTGCAGAGGGCCAGGAAGGCTGTGGCTGTAAAAAGTGTGGAGGAACACAATGCAAGATCTTTTGGAGTGAAAGACAGAAAGGGGAGAAGCCAGATCTACTGAGTAAGAGTTTCTTTTTCCCAGCACTCAAGGTGACTCATTACCTGGCACAACAGTATTTAATACAAATGCAGCTACAGGAAGGTACCAAACCACAAAGTCTATGCATGTTGTTTTTTATCTGACACACTTGGGCAAGGGTCCGTGGTCAGCAGGCTGTGTCTCTATATGATGTGAACATACACATCAAGAGTCTGCATCCCAAGCCCTGTAACTGGGATACAGGAGACTTATGGGGGTCAGTCACAAGGACCACCAGGTCCTTGCACCAGGTCCCACAGGGGAGCCCACAAGTAGCAAACTCTTCCCAGAAGGAGCATCCGAAGTGAGAGCTGTGGTATGACAGAAGAAATTACTGGGAGACACAAGCAGTGTGAGTGTGGTGCCTACATCTGTACTGTCAATATAACTGTTAAAATACTACACAACTGGAAGCTGCACCCACTAATGTTTCTCCTTTTAATCTGTTTTGCAGAGACTCAGTCCAGGAGATTGTGCTGTAGCAGCTGGCTGAGACTATGGCCTCTGATGAAGCACAACAGCTTAGTGGTTTAAGATTAAATGAAAGTACTGAATGCTTCCTAAGGAGAAGCTATTAGGTAACCGTCTTTAAACTGAATTTTTTTTTGCTTCCTCTTCAGGGGCTAAGGAAGCACACTTGCCTTTTGCATTTTTTAATAATCTACCACTTAATGTTCAAGAGCTCAGCACTTAAATATTTTAATTTGCCCTTCCATTCAGATGAATATTTCCATCCATTCATCCAGCCGACTGTTCACAGTATGCTCCACAGGACTGCAGGCTGGCTCAGCCCCAGTTGCTTTCCAGGCTTTCTGGAATGCAGAGGTGGCAGCAGTGTGGACAGGCTCAGAGGGCACACCGATAAAAACCTGTGGGTAAGCTCATATCTTCTGGAGAGGTAAAAAAGTTTCCTAATTGAGCCAAGTCTTCATTTAGCTACATACGTGGTCTTTGAAAACAAGCACTCCTCTGAGGCTTAAAAAAGCAAGTGTCTCTAAGGTATTTTTAAACAGCTGCCTACTGGATGCAGCTTTTGTTCTCCATGCAAACTTGAACTGTTCAACCAGTTATATGTATGAAGTAATTTCCAGAGTATTATTTATCTTTGTAGCTAAATGCTTCATTTAAAAAAACCTAAACATGTATTTTTTTAAACAAAATCAAAGAAGTTCACAAGACAAGCATTAGATTCATCAGAACAAGTCAGTTTTTAAGATGAAGTGATTCTAGATTCTTGCTCATATTTTTACAGCCTTGTCTTATTTGCTCACTGTAACATCCATGAGATATTCACAAGAAAATCAGTTATTTTCACAATACACAACTGGAAGCTGCACTTCCCTAAAACACCTAGTCTCTGCTTTTCACTCATGACCTACCTCTAACAAAGGTTCTCTGCCTCTCCTGCCTTTGCTGCTCTCCTCACTGGCAAATTCCAGCTACATAGACATTTAGCTGAGTGCTGCTTAATTACCACATTCTTTTCTTACATGCTGAAGTGCTAGAACCAAGATCTCTACGAACAAACTTGAAAGAGATTTGAGATCATGTGGAAAAATGTTAAGAGCTGCAGTATGCTGTAGACCTTCCTGAAGCAAGCAGTGTGGCATGAAGAAAATGCTGGACTACATTGTGAAGTGCTTTTCCCCCCCC
>VWYO01001227.1:0-15101 GCA_013400275.1 Rhadina sibilatrix
TCCTTTGCCCCAAATAGTCTTTTACACTCTTCACTGACCTCAGTTTCATGCTGTGTCTCTTTATGGTTCAATCCCTTTGTCCTCACTCTGGGAAGGGCAGGTGCTCTGGAAGTCCATTTGCTGGCAGAAAGAGTTAAAGCTGCCCAGGCCTGCGGTGGGCAGTGGTCCCTGCCGGCGGGAGCTGCAAAGATCTCAAGGCCATGCTGGTGGAGAGGCTGCTGGATGCCTTCCCCTCCACCCCTCGATCTCCTGGTGTGGGCCGCCCAGAGCTGCTCCCTGAGGCCTGGGGAAGGAGGGGAATTTTCCTCCCCTCCCTCACTGCTGCTGCTGTCCTTGGGCCCAGGCATGGCCAGGCTGCTCCCCCGCGGGAGCAGGATGTTGTTACCTGGTCACTCACCTGGAGAAAAGAGGGAGAGTCCCACACATTCTCAGCTTTATATGGGTATTACCAAAAGTCGCAATCTGTTTTTTCAGTGGTTAAACCACATGCCAATAGCCAAGAACTAGCTCCTGATAGGTCTGTCCTTTCCAACAAAATCCAAACTCTGTTAACCCATGACACTGACCTAGGACAGGTCATGACCTATGTTGAAGCAGAAGACTGGGAGGAGCTACAGGAGTTATGTTACAGAAAAATTTGTATAAATTGCAAAGCTCTGACACTCCAATACTTTAAACCAGGGAAATGCTGAAATATTTTGTAACAGCAGATTGAAGTTAAATCAGCTATTGAAGTGGAGATAAAATGCTGTCAAAAGGAAGCAAATATTTTTTGCTGACATCCACTGCGCTTATTTAAGAACCGATTATTTTCTAATACCTCAAACTTTGAAATTAAGCATCTGACTTTTCCAAAGGATCAATTTCTTGGTTCATGCATTAATATGACACTGGAGTAAGCATTTGCAACACAATTTTAGAAAAAGAAATTAATTTCATGTGGGGACATGTGCATTCAAGTGTCTCCCACCTTTGCCTATTGCTCCTGTTAAAGGTCTCCTTGGAGAGTTGGAACTACTTGGAAGAATTTTGTCAGTACTTATTTTGTGCTGTGTTGGGTCTCTTGCCCAGACATGGACAATTCATGTCTCAAGTCCACATCTTGTACTGATGCTGTGTCTACTAACTTGCATAAAGCTCTGCTATTCCAGCCTGAGGGCTGGAAGGAAAAATAAATCCCATGATAAGAGCCAATGTTGCAGTAGAGGCTGTTGAGATCAACTGATGGATTGTTTCAGGAATTGACTGAATAATTCTCCCAGGGCCAGTCTGCAGCAGACTGAGCTGTTTTGCTTTGCTCATAGTGAACTGCTCCCAGGGTAGGAGGAAGAAGGGAAGATACTTCTATCTTAGCACAAACTCTGCTCAGCACAAGGTTGTTAATCCTTTCACCAAAGTTTAGGGGAGGGCTTTCTTCTCCTCCTAAGACAGACACTTTCATTTATTTGTCTGGATTAATATCTATTGCTTATAATGGGAGTGTAGGCACATAAACTTTAAATGTCCAAAGTAAGATAAAATCAATCACACTCTAGATATCTCTGATGTAGACATGTACAGCAGGAGTAGTTTCTAGGTATTCCTTTATAGCCATTGAAGAGGATAGACACTTTAATGTGCAATTCATTTGATCTATTTTAGACATGTACTTTAGGATGAGATGAATTGCACACTAGAAACTCTCATTTCTCTCTATTGAATTTAGAGGGAGTCTAGGGTGACTAGTTCAGGTGCAGACATCTGCATTTGCTTTTAATTAATCAAATCTCTCTGCGGTATGTCTGATGTTTCCAAGAAATTTTGGGTGGACTTAAACATATGTTTGTAGGATTTTTGTAACCAGGAATATTAGATTTACTCTGTATTGTATGCAGACAATCTGTTTATCCATCAGCCCAGAGCTTCTTGCAACTGCTATTTTTACTCTATTTGTTTAATGGAGAATTCGCACATATTTCTGTGCAGTAACCCAAAAAGTAGAAATATGGCTGTTTGAAGCTGAAAGTTAATTACATATTTATTCCCTATACATCTTAAGTTATTCTCTAACTGTTAATAAATTGCCATGGACCTCATCAGCAACATGAACTTCCTTTCAGGGCTGCGTGTGGTGAATCTTGCTGGTCAGTTGTTGGTGGAAGAGAAAGAAAAATTGTGAGAAAGTATAATTTTACTTGTTCCTCCTCATTTCCCTGCTCTTTGAGTGCAGTAACATTCCCATCTAGCTGCTATAAATTAATGTAGTTTGAATAGATATTAAATAGTGCACTATGTTGCAATAAGAGAAATCTGATTTTGAAATTGTCCAACACATCTCAGTGGTCTTTGACTTACTTCCTTGGACTACCGGGAGCAGTGAATCTGTAGCTGCATGGTTTTCACTCCTAGCCTTTTAGCTACCAACACACAGCTAAAAGTATCTGCTGTACATGCTGCAGGGAAGCTCACACTGGGGTAAGTGAATTGCTCATGTGTGTTTACCATACACCTAAATTCAGCATATTCAGATATTTAAATGGAAATTATTTTGTTTTATTTTTGGAGCTCAAAGCTTTCAAGTGGTGCAAATATCTGTAAATTTGGATGACAATTAAGACTGAAGGATTGAAGTGAAAGTCAGAAAGGGGAATATGACTCATCTCAGGACTGTCTTTGATAGATCTTTTAATCAAGTCCTAGTTCAGAAAGAAGAAAGAAGATGTTTGTGGAAAAGAAGGAAGGAAACTGTCCTGAAAAGTGAAGAAAAGTCAAGGATATTCTTATCTTAAAACTGACAATTCAGAAAAGAAATAAGCCTTATTCCTGAAAAAGTTTAATATTTTATCAGTTTTGCTGGTTTTCTTTTTTGCTTCTGTGGCTACTGTATCCCCAGACCCAAAACGCAGACTGACAGAACTGAATAATGAATTTTCTCATAACTAATGAATATTTGTTAACAGAAATTTAATTTTTTTCCGACAGCTGGTACACCTCTGATTAGAGATCTGTTTTTAACTAGTTATATGATTTCAGTTAATGTTTGACGAGCGTGTCTTTCATAAAGATTTTTCTTTAAAACTTATTCTAATAGAAAAACATTTTGAAACAATTTAGATAATTTGAGGCATATCAGACCAACCAGCTTTGACAAAGCAATTGCTTTAGGCTTTCATGGCTATGACAATAACATCCCTTTGAATTATAGCAGATTGAGTCCCCTGAGCTGGATCAACACCATCACAGCCTAATAATGGGTATAATGTTTATGTCTCTAGTCCCTGATCATTATTTTCATTCACTTTCCTCTGTTTATGGTTCTTTTCTCAGTCAGTCCATATAGTCTAGAATTTTCTTTATATTTTATATCCTATTTATATTCTTAGTTCTATTTTTTTAATGATGTATATATTTGTTCTTTTGTCTCTGAAATATTGTATTACTTGACCATTTGGAAAAGGATTCCCTTGAAGTAATCCTCAGCAAAGAGCATTTCAGTGTTTCTCTTTGTGTTAACACCAGCAAACAAAAAAACTCCAAACTTTTTTTTTTTTTTAAAGAACTCTTACCCACTAAAAATCCCACTAAAAACAACAAAAAAGGACCAAAAAACTGAAAATGGCCACTAATTACTAATTTCCAGTTCTGAACCATTACCCTTCTAGTTTGTTTCACTATCATCTTTGAATGTCTTGCTGATTTCAGTTCCCAATGAACCCAAGGGGAAATTTAGAGCACCTCTTTAATCATCACTTTCTGAACCTGGGGCAATGATTCTGAGAAGCTGTTTGTACTGCAATTCAAAAAGGAAAGGAATTATAGAAGATGTGTCCTGCTAATCAGCACTTGTGGTAAAATATATGTTAATAAAAAAAAAGTATTCCCATTCCATTCATAATTTATAAAGCAGATATATCGGAACTCACACACAATCTAGCGTGTGGGAAGCAGACACATGGCTCTAACATTTTGATTGCAACAACACAGCTTTATTGAGACCAGTGGAGTTCCTGCTGATTTACACCAGTCCAAGCAGGACACAAATCAAGACACTCATACTTTAAAGAAAAGTGTAAAGTGCTTCAAAGAGTGTTTTAAAAGTCATCCTACTTTTGCAGCTTTAGTATTTTGCAACTTGAATTTCTTCTTTGTTAAGAAGATTTTTATGCTGCTTCTACTTGAACAGAGCCAATAGTCACAACAAGGTGAAAGTGTCATAGGAGACCAGGAAATCACTGAAGTAAGATGATCTGCTCATAATGACGAAGGTGGGGACATTTGTAGCTGGAAAGATTGTGTTTCTCAAGATCTGTCTCCAACATTTTTCTTAAAATTTGATCTTGAAAAGACCCAAGAGAGTGTGTATTGGTCCAGACACATCACAAAAGAGGAAGAAATTATACTGAGACTAAAAAAAAAGCATGTTTGTTGCCTCTTTTCCTCACTCTATCACTTCTATGTCACCAAATCCAACAGAAGCATCATGGCCAGGCACAAGCAGCAACAGGAAATCAGCTTATAGTAGCATGTAAGGGAGCACCAAATAAATCTTTTGGGAGGAGATAGTCCTCCCTATTGTATTTGACAATACAGTGTTATTGTCACTTTTTAAATGGAAGAGATATTTTGTTTATGAATAGGAGAGCATCTCCTTGAGGCTGGATTCTCATCTTAATAACTCTGTTAATGGAGGAATGGCGCTGCCTCAGAGTCAGCAATAACTCACCTCCCACGCTGTCTGTAGATTTCATAGTCTTATTTATCCTGCAGCATTAGTATTTTTACTGATAGGGAAGCAGACAGCTGCATTCAGGCCACCTACTGCAGGGGAAATGAGTGATTCAGATGGTACTTTATGAGCTGACAGTCTCTGGCTCCATATTCAGCTAATGAGAAGAAGGAGTCATGATTTCTAAGTCAGACAAAATGCTTCCTATGGCTGCTTCACCCAAACATTGTGATTAGTTCTCTTCAGTTTCAGACAAATTCAGAGCACACATGTCTTCAGTCATTCAATCCTCCTCTGAATTTATATGCCACAGGAGGTGTTTAAGTGCATCTTTGGCTCTCTACTAGGCAATCTGACTATGGGCCAGTAAGACTAACAACATCCTGGTGCTTTGAACAGTTTCTGTAGCCGTTGGAACCCACTGCAAAAATAATATATTGATGGCTTATTCATTCTCCTTAGTGTTTGTGAGACAGATGTACAAAAATGTGGCACTGATGTGAGGTCGAATTTAGGACTTTACCTAAAAAAAGAAAAGCTTTTAGCTGTACAAAGTCTCTGCAGATGTCTGCTTTTAATAAATATTGAACATTCCACCAGAATAAGCTTAATGAAACTGATAAAAATGGATTGTGCTGTGATTCAAACCTGTGATTTGAGATAATGTAGCTGGGGAAGCCACTGTGACAGTTGGGAAACCATCCTTATCATGGAAGTGTTGCCTCCTTGAAATAAGGCAGAAATAATCACTACTTTGTACCAGATCTCATTAACTGTATTTAAATAGTTTAAATGTTTTAACATTTTTCGTACCTTTGGCTTTAAATGGTTACAGGCTACAGGAGCACTGCAAGCATTATTAGATGTGGATAGAACTTAAAAATAAAATTGCAAGTTAAAAAAAAACAACAACAAAACGAAGGGCAGGACAAAGTGTCATTACAATGAGCTGTAAGAATATATGACTCTTAATCTCATTCTTCTGTACAGACAAATACACCGTCTGTCTATATGGCATTAATGAATGACAGTTTTTCACCATTTGGTGGATGCATGTGTCATCATTTGTCTAGATGACATCTTGATTTATAGACATCATTGAAAAAGATTAGAAAATCTTTCTACAAGTTTGATGGGAATTCTGAATATGTGAAAGTAAGGTTTTTTTTTTTTTTTTGTTTTTGAGGGGTTTTTTTGTGAACGATTCATTGGGATGTACTATTTCAGGCAATCAAAAGGACTATATGATCCATTGGTTAGGTTTTCACTTGGAAGATGGGTGCCTTGGACCCAGCTTCCTGCTGAACTTGGAGCTACTTTCTGACCTTGGGCAAATCATCTGCTTTCTCACACTCACTCACTTATCTCAGCTGTAAACAAAAAAAAAGTGATATTTCCTCCTCTTGGAGGGGTAAATAAAATCTCATGGAACATGCTGAGAGGTTTAGTGACTGCACTAATTGTAATTACATACTCAGGATTTATATATTAAGCTAGATTTCAAAAGCAAATTTCTCTTACAATTATGTGAGGAAAACATAAGGGGATTTATAAGACATAATTTGCAGAAAATACTTTAAATCTTTCCATTATGTGCACTGAATATATGGAAGAGAAATAAAAATTTATTCTGCTCCAGAAATGTAATCTAGCATACGAAAAATAAGTGAAATGATTGGAGTACCGTGGAGTGTCATCACTAAGGACTGACATACATGTGTGTATTTGTGTGCATATGTGTACAATAACATACACAGCTTTTCCCAGTTGCCTGTACACAGAAATTTGTGCAGTTCAAATTAGCAATGTAGCACATTTTCCAGAGACTGAGCATTCATTTGTGAGACTGAGGAAGACAGAAAAAATGCCAAGCAGATATTTATTATAATTCTCCATTACTAAAGAATAATTATTTTCTCATGGAGGGTTTTTGGGTTCTTTTTGTTAATCACTCTAGCTCTTCTTGTCTCTCTAACATGTTTTATGTCATTTTCTCTGCCTGTTCTGTGTGTGTCACAGCAGCCCGCAGCAGACAGGATCCGTGCGGCACCGCCGGGCGTGCAGGGCTGGGTGCCAGCCAGCTTCCACATGGAGGAGCATTTCCTGGCATCCTGTGAGGCACCTGAAAGGTGTAATGCTGCTAAAAAATATTATCTTCGGAGCATAGCAAGGCAGAAAGTGTTTCAGAGTGGATTACTCTTATCTCCTGTAGGGTCTGCTAACAGGGAAACAGGGAAATAGGGCACAGTGATAAGATTTCAGCTGGGCCTGAACAATCCCAAAAAACTGCTTTTCCTTGATTTCTAAATAAAATTAGAAACAAACAAACAAAAAACCACCATAAACAAACAAAACCCCCAAACAAACAAACCCCACCAAAAAAAAGCTCCAGAAGGTTTTTCATTACAAATTTTGATTGTTATTTATTTTGGCTCTCACTATCAAGTCACAATCTTGCTAACCTACCTTTTTCCTGAACTAGAAATCTAGAACTGAAGACAGAGATCTCCTGCCCAGCTTCACCTCCAGCTTCTCTGACCAGGCAGGATGAATTGTCTTTACATCATCCAGTCCCTCTCATGTGACCATCCCTGGAAATAAAAACAAATTTGGTTAAGCTGCTGGAGGAATTTTTAGGGCAGCTAGGACTGGTAGATTTCTGTTCCTTTCAAAGCAGTTTAGGATGAATAGATACATGCTAGCCCAGAGTGGCTACCTCTGGGATAAGGATATTCTTCAGAACAAAGCATCTCACCGAGAATAGCCTCCAGGCTATTTGAGTTGCCTGCACTGTGCTTTGGAGGAGTGATTGCAAAGCTTCAGCTTTGCTGTAAGAAGCATTTCTGCATCCTCAGGACTGGTTAGACTTGACCCCATTTAGCTACACAGATCAATTTAGGTCAGGAAGAGAGGGCATCTTCTGTACGTTGTTCTTGGAGAGTTTAAAAATGACTACACGGAGGTAGTCAGCCATGACACTTGTCTCAGATCATCTCTCACCCCTTTCTGCCAGGGTAAGACAAGTCACATGTAAAAGTGCTTTGAAGTGATGGATGATATCGTTGAACTTTTAGTGGACAGTCTGTTAGCCGGGATGAAAAAGACAACAATAACATATAATAAAGAAAGGGTGCAAGGTTACACACAGTAACTTTCAGCAATGGTCCCTGAATCAGATGCTCTTGTCTCTGTGCTTCTGAGGTGAAGCTGACCTAGGATATTGGAAAGGACTCATGAATATGAATACAAATTACATGTCACAGCTGATTAGTGAATGATGATAAAGCACTGTAGCACTCTTTTTTCTGGAATTAAAAGCTAACACCGAGAAAAGTACAGGCTGCAAAACTTTTTCCAGCATTTAGAAAGGATCTTCACAGAATCACAGGATGGTTCAGGTTGGAAGGGATTTTAAATATTATCTTGTTCAACCACTCTGCCATGGGCAGGGACACCTTCCATTAGATCAGATTGCTCAACCTGGCCTTGAACACTTGTAGGGAAAGGGCATATCTGGGCTATCTGTGCTAGTGCCTCACCCATCCTCACAGTCAATATTTTTTTCCATATATCTCATCTAAACCCACTCTCTTTCACATTAAAGACATTCCCCATTGTCCTGTCACTACAAGCCCTGTAAAATGTCCCTTTTTACCTCTCTTGTAGCCCCTTTAGGTACTAGGAGGTGCTATGGGATCTCCCTGGATCTCTACTCCAGGCTCAACAGCTCAAACACTCTCAGCCTGTCTTAATGGAAGAATCTTCTTATATTTATTTAGATCTTTATATTTACATAGAATATATTTCTTTACTCACACACTCCTATTTCTTCTTAAAATTTTGTTGTGGTTTGGTTTGGGTTTTTTAGATTCTTTTTTTTCCCCATTGTTTTTTGTCTGTTTTTATAAATTAAAGTAATTGAGGAAAAGTCCCTCCTGGAACACTATGAAAATGATTTCAACAGAGGTCATTGAGGGAGATAATATATAGGTTGTAGGAATGATGGGGGAGGAAGGCAGAAGAAAGAGACCCTTTAGCCTGCCTCTCTACAGTTTCTAACACTTACAGATAACAGCTGCAAATAATCAGTAATGGGCAAAGTAAATATTAAATGAAATGACTCAAAGAGCCAGAAAAACAGAAACAGTGAAGATCCATAACTGGAGTTGGTTTAATTTGGCATCTGTTATTTGACTTCAGAGGTAAATGCATTTGAGGATCATGTGTCTGATTACAGGTTTTTGAAATGTACAAATTTCTCTACATTATGAAATGCAAGGGGTGACTTTGAATCTTCGTAAATGGGGGCTGGGAATTTCTGATTTCTAGTCAAGATGATGTTTGGGCAAACAAACAGATATTTGCAGGTAAACACAGCATGTTAACTTGAAAGCTGCAAGCAGTGCCATTGGCATCAAACATTTGTGCCTAAATATCAAACGGAACTATCTAAATTCATATTCAGATTTTGAAATTAAAACCATAAAGATTTTAATAAGTCTCATTAGTTCCTATTTCCTTTTATCTGTCGTCTTCTGACAAATTAAATAGGAAGACTTGCAGGTATCCAAAATCAAGGCTGGGAATGATGATCTAATAGCCAGCTCGTTAACACAGGAATATGATTAGTGTTGGCTGTTTTGCTGAAAGTGCAGTTTATTTAATAAGTACAAATTTTCCTCATTCATTTAATAGGGAAAAAAAAAAAAAAAAAGAACAAAAGCTCTGTCAGATGAGAACTAACTTTTATTATAAGGACAGGATTCAGCAGTACTTTGTAACCATCTCCCTACAGCCTGCACTCATCCTTTCCATTTTCCAACGCTCTGTCTCCATACTTAAAAAGAGATAATGAAAGGATTTTTAAGACTATATATTTCCTGAAAGTTATTCTTCCATTAAAACCAGTTATAGAATTTCAAGTAGTGTAATGCATGATGCTCTTATTTTGCAAACTCAAGAGATTAAATTATGGCTATATATGTATTTTAGAATAAATCACAAACATGGACAACTCCCTAGGATTCAGGATAAAAAGTAATCTTCTACAGTTTATGCTAGTGACCAGCAAATCTTTGGAAGTCTTGTGTACAAGCAATTTATACTGCTTATCCCAAGTCTTATCGTAGTTTCAGAAGTGGGAAGCTCAGCCTGTGTGATATCATATATTCTACTTTGAAGAAACTAGTTGGATAGCAGCTGATATTTACATTTGGTAACAACATATCCTAAAAATTTTGCATGAAGAGATCTTGGGACAAACTTGCCTTTGGTATAAATTGGCATTTTCAGTTGAAGTCAATGATCTATTACAGTTTACACCAGATGTGTATTCGACCCTTCTCAGATCGTGAATGGTAACAAAGCTGTAGCAGGTAAAGATGTTTTATGCTTTGGGTAGATACTATGTAAGGAAAATACATATGTAGCCTTTTAAAGTTGCATATAATAACAAGACCTCAGGCATTTTTCATACACGTTTCAATCCTTTGAATAGGAAATTTTTAAGGGCTTAAAATTCACCATTATACCAAGGAGTTTTATTTTTTCAGTTGCCTTGGTCCTAGAACAGTTTTAAATGTGCTGAAATATCTACAAGTTCAAATATTACTGTTTGTTGCAGATTGATAAACTTTGTACACAGGATTAACTAAAGCAAAGACTATTTTGTTTCAAAATTTTTGTATTTGATTTTGTTGCAAATATATTTTTTAAAAGTACTGTATAGTTCTGTATCTAAAATAGAGTATGACATTGCAAACACATTGTTCTAAACATTTGTGGTATCATCAAAAGAAATGGTAGAATTTATTAAAAATAATAATATAAACTACCTGTTGGTGTTTATCTATTTAATTTCTATATAATCATTAGAAATTTTTGCACTTTTTTTTTTTTTGTAAAATGCCTTTCATATTAAGATTTTATTATTAATCAAAACTGATTAGGTTTTCAGCAGTATAATTGTGTACATGGTATCCATTTTATCTTTGAATTAGAAATCCTTTTCTGCATGTAATTAAAATAGAAAAGACTAAGAACATCAAATAAATTAGTCATGCCGCAATTAAACCAATATTTTCTCCTTCTTCCTTTACTCCAGCTCACACCTCATATTTGAGTGCATTATAAGGGTCTCATACTCCCATACAGATATCTACATTATGAAATAATCTTTACAGATACAAATATAATTCTTGTGTGTTGCTGCCTGCAGTTTGTGGATCTATTTTCCAATCAATTCTAGGCCAACTCTCATTAGTGCAATGAGAGCTTTCATGAATAAATTCCTCATCTTTCAATGATAGAATAGATTCTTCATTATTGAATTGCATGCACTCAAGTGGGATCTATCTGCATCTAAAGAAAGAAATTCATGATTTTTAAATCATAATGAATGCCTCAATATACTTTTTACCATTTTGTTTCTTTAGACCTGCATCTATTTTCCTAGTATCTTTGATAAACATTGGCCTTTTGTGCCTTCTTGGTTAATGAAAACTCAGGAATTATTTTTAAAGCTGATTAATTGGGGGTGTTTGTGTATTTTCTAAGCTACTCTGAAGAGTAAGTGATATCAGCTATCCTGACAGTCTAAGAAAGGATATATGGGTCATCATTAACAAAATGACAAAAGAGAGTCTGTGAGTGCTGTTGCCAAGATATCTATCTCCTCAGTGGTAGACACAGTGCAAATGTATGTGGAGTATATTGAAACTTCCTTTTCTTACTTCCAAATCATCTGGGAGCTGTGCATAATTTACAAAAGCATTGTTATAGAAAATACTATTATAACATTGCTATGGTGGGTACAGTATATGGAGTTTCACCACTAAATTAAATACTACGGTTTATCTGAAATACTGGATATATATTTAAAAAAATATTCCTACCCTGTTTACTTAGGAGAAAAAATATACTTTTGCTAATGATAATGTGATTTTTTTTCATTTTATTTTATTTTATTTTATAGTATTTGGTGCCTTGATTACATGCTAAAAAAAGAGAATTTTAAATGGTCTTTATTATTTTTTTATTGTTAAGGAGATTGAAAAAGTAAAAACAACCTGATTTGTGTCCCACTTAGGACAGATAAAGAATTTTTATCAATGAGATTCAGAAGTCTTCTAGGTCTTTTTTCTGTTTCAGTCTTCTGTTCTTCCAAGGCTGCTCTTCACAGGGCAATAATGCAACATGAAATATTGAGCCACTTTCGCGGCAATAGGAAGAGGACTGTGAAATATCATTCTTAAATAAAGAAGCTGAATAAACACCTGCCAGGCATTAAGTGTTTTGGATCCTGCCTTAAAACACATCAGTGGGCAGATTGGCTCTGAAGTGTCTTTCAGCATTGTTTCTCGGCTTTTCACTGATATTTGAGAATTAGTCCCAAGATGAAAGAACATTCCCATCTGGAATGATCTCCTATTTCATTGCATCTAAACAAAAAGATTTTCTGTATGCAGCCATACCTGGCTCCTTTAATAGTCAAGGAAGGGTGGGCTGAATCACCTCCTGATGCCCTAACATTGGAATTGACTTCCTAAAAGATCTGTTTCTCTTCTACAGCATTAAGGATAAACTAGTAATAATGATAATAATATCATTAACAGAAATACCACACTTGAATCCACAACCTTTTGAGTGAAGAATTCAGTTTCTTGTGTTTAACAAAGTTCTCATTGCATGTAAAGATAAATAATGTCTCCTTAGAGACTTAAAACCAAGTTTAATTTAATCTTAGACATTTGGAAATAGGTGAGCTAGAGAGCTCAGCTGCAACCCAGAATTAAATCTCCTGTTTTCTTAGATATCAGTTCTTTTTAAATAAAAATGCATCCCTGACAAATGAAGTATACTGTCAGTGCACTTTGTGCTGTTTTAGCAATGAAAAGGGTCAAACTTTAGTTATCAAGTCTTTATTATATTTTTAATAATACTTCACTTTGTGAGATTGCATGCATTCCAGAAGACAAAAAGGCAATAAATTGGTTTTTGGCTGAAAATATGAACTGATCCAACAGAAGTGACTCACATTGGCTGTTGACCATTCAGAAAGAGCACCAGTGACTGATTGTCAGAGGCTGCCTTCTCGTTGGACCACGCTTGCAGCCTAGAGGGAAATGGGTCCCAAAGAATACAGAGGAGATCTCTTTCTAAACTATTAGCAGAACAGTGCAGGAATCCCTTCTCCATGATTTGTGAAAAATCACTAGTTATGAATTAGTGGACAAATGTGCTTTGATCCACAGAAGATACCTTAGTGCTTTTTAGCTGGAACGTTACATTACTTGCTACGTCCCTGAACCCTACCACTTTATCAGCTCTAGAGCTTTCTGTGATAATTCCCTTTCATATGTGAAAATATATAAGGTCAAACGATGCAAAAAAGACATTTGCAACAACCTAAGCAGAGAATTCAGACACGTTGTAATGGCACTGGAGGATGGTGAGGGCCTGATTCTACAGCCAATAATAGAATATATAGCTAAACTGCAATGCTGACCATTATGAATTTAAATTACTTTATACACCTGCAATACTTTATACCTTTCTATTGAGGACCATTTCTCTACACCATGGCTTGCATTATAAAAGATGTAGTATTTGCCCAGAGTGTTCTGATTTTGGTTGTTGCTCCAGTGGATTACACTGCTCAATATTTTGTAGTCCCCTGTGACATCCCTTTTTCTTAAGTGTAGTAGACTTCTCACCTAGGTCAACCCTATCCCTTAACTTAGTTGTCATATTTTAAAGTTGATTGGTAGATTTATTTGGGAATCTCTGTTTTGGTTTAATCCCAAACATCAACCAAGCCCCACACAACCACTGGATTCCTCCCCCACCAGTGGGGTCGAGGAGAGAAATGGAAAGGTAAAAGCTAGAGAATTCATGGGTTGAGATAACACAGTTTAATACTGAAAGCAAAAAATCTTGCTTTCCTATGGCAGGCAGGTGTTCAACCATCTCCAGGAGAGCAGAACTCCATCACATGTGGTGGTTACTTGGGAGTACAAATGGCATCACTCCAAAAGTCTAAGTGTTTTAAAAGCAGTGGATATTCACACAAATTTTAATTTGACTATTAGATTTGCTGAATTATTAAGAATTTCTTACATTAAAATAAACGTTGCTCTTAAGTATTTTCCAATACTTCTATTTTTAACAAATTAGTATGGGACATGTAGCCACAGAGAAGGTTTAAAAAATGGAGTAAGTGATTAAGAATCTGTACTTAGAAGCAAAAGGGAAAGACAGTTTTTGTTGCTGTGTGTCTGAATTTGTTAACTGCACTGGATTATGGTATAATAAATAAATATGATATTTCCATGAATCAAATAGTCTTTGTTAATAATAACAATAAATAAAATTTTCTGTAAAGTCAATTTTCAGACAAAGTGATCTCTTATCTTATGAAGATAACTATTGGTTTTGGTTTGTTGGTTTCAGTGGGTGTTTTTGTTTTTGTTTTGTTGTCGTGTGGGTTTTTTTGTTTGTTTTTGTTGGTTTTTGTTGTTGTTGGGGTTTTTTGTTGATGTTTGTTTGTTTGTTTGTTTGGTTTGGTTTGGTTTTTTTAGTTTAGTTTTTCATTGGGATTTCTTTATCTGTGACAAATTTATGCCTTGGAAACTATATATCAGCAGAGTAAGGAAATTTTGTAGCAAGATATTGCAGATTTAGGATTTTTTTTTTTTTTTTTTCATTTAGAAGAGCAAAGTCAAGGACAACTCCATGTGTTCTGCAAAGTTCAGCAGTAATATTATTATTCACACAAGTTGTCTCAGCTGTGAAGTCAGTACATTTGTTCTGGATGTGTCTTTATTATTAATGGCCCTTTCACCTGACTTTCTACATTTGTTTGAGCCAACATAGCTCCTGCCTGCTGGCCAGTTCGCTTAGATTGTTTTCATCCCCTGGTTGCCTTAAAGGTGAAGCTTTGTTCCAAATGTCTTCTGAAAGGTTAGTCTTAACTACTCTAAGGATATAGGACTGAAACAGAAAATACTCTGGAAACAGCAAAGAGCGAAGCCTCTCGTCCTGTTTCCAAGGCATCACTCATTTTATCCAAAACATTCCCCCCAGCATGACATCATGGGTAAAATTTACCATGAACCCAGAGTGAATATAGCACAAAGATCCACCCAAGTTTGACACCATGCTGTATCTGCCTTAAGCAGATATTTGAATGGGGATTAAGTAATGCGTTGCCTTTTTGATGGCTCTTAATAGACAGATGATTTCCACCCAAAGTGAATAAGCATAAAATAAAATCAATTCATTAAAAGTTCTAGCTGGGGAAAAAGATATATAAAAAAAAAGATTAGTTAGGAAAATATGACTTTCATCTTGGAAAAATTACATTTAGGAAGATTATCTCTTTTCTTTTTTTTTTTTT
>VWYO01001227.1:20044-49441 GCA_013400275.1 Rhadina sibilatrix
TATGGAAGGACTTGAGCATTTAAAAAAAAAAAAAAACCACAATAAAACAACAAAACAAACAAACAAACAAACAAACAAACAAACTGTGTACAAAAGTAATGTGTGAAGCTATTGAGATTTACAATGCCTAGAAGCTGCAACAGAATGGACAGTGCTGACCTACAGATGTAAGACAATGTTATCTTAGTTTAGCCTGGTCTTTTTAGATGGGAATCTTTCTAAAATATTTTATTTATCAAATTGTTGTATGGGTATCAGATATCTTTTTAAAGCAGTATCTGTAAATTCATGTATCCTGATTGGTTGAGGTTATTATTAATTAGACAAAGTGCTGTGAGTCATTTTATATGCACCAAGATTTTCATCATCAGAGACTCACTTTACAAATTTAATGTCTCATTTTCAAATAAATGCCTCTTTTCTGATTTGCTGCTGTTGTCAGCATTCTTCATCTCTATGTCATTACCAGTCCTGGGAACTTGTTTATCTTCTGACCCTGCTTCTCATCCCAAAGCCAAAGATTTTATCTGCCTCAGGCAGAAATAAACACATCTTAACAGCCGTGAATCCCCATGGGAAGTGCAGATCAAAGGATGATAAATCCTATAAAATTTAATTTAGGTGATTATTGGTAGAGAGTGAAGAGGAGTAAATGCACTCTTGTTTTTGACAAAGAGAATTTAAGAGCAGTTTATGTCTGCAATTATGCCTGGTGAGAATTTTTGCTTAGCTATTTCACTCTTTCCTCTTTGTTGCTCAGCACCTCCCCTGTATCAAAGGCTGTTTGTTCCCCATCTTCCCCTGTTAAGCTGTTGAAGTTCCCTTTACTATCTTTCACTCAAAATATCAGAAATTAACAAAAAAACTCCTACTTAAGCAGTTTGTCTTATTTTTATGGGGAATTTCTGAGGAATTCCCTTGTGGGCAGCAAATGCCTCAGTTCTAATTAAAAGCCACAGGGGGCAGCAACCTCGGCATCCCACTTCTCAGGTTTTGCACCTGGAGATGAATGGCAAAATAGTACAAGCCCTGAGAACCTGGAAGTATGATACTGGGTAAGGTGTATACAAATATGGAATAGACAGTTTCACTTGAAGCATATATGTTCAAAGAGCTGGAGCTAATCAGACCAGAGTACAGACATGGAGAGAATGGCTGTGAGGGTCTGGGTGCATTCTATAACACTTAGCAACAATAACAGATGTCTCATCTTAGCATTGTAATGTTCAGAGCAGCCCTAATAAAGAGCTCTGCAGTGCATTTAGGTTCCTTTTCTATTTTTTTTTTTCTTTCTTTCTTTCAGGATTCTTGAAGACATTCCATAGGACTGGATATGCAAAAGTGTAAGCTCGGCAGTAAAAGGGAAAACAGGCTGACCCAGGCAACTATAGTCTGGTTAGTTTGAAACTGGTACTAGGCAAAAATATAAAAAGGTTGACAAAAGAAGCAACCAGCTGATAATTATAGAATAGAAATATTCTCAGTGATCATCAGTATGGTTTCCTGCAAGAAAAAAAATCAGTGTGCAAAAAAGCTACAATCACTCTGAAAAAGACTGTCAGTGTATGGCATTGTCTATGGGCAGCTATAACAGCAACACAATATAAAACTGGCAATGAATTTGGTAGTAACAGAGTGCTGGGAGCCAGAATTACCCATCTATTTCAGGTGATCATAGTGTTGTGGTAAAATATGGGACTACTGAATATTATTTTTCTGAGATTTCCTGCAGGAGAAAATACTTACTTTGGTAGGAATGATACTAGATCCTGAACTGTTATTTTTTTTTTTTTTTTCAGCACAAGAAGTTGCATCTACCTTTGGTTTAAAGTCAGGTTTAAAGTCAGGTGCTAAAGAAGTTCATACGCAGTAACAAATAGAGTTATCAGGCTCCTAATGATCTATTCTCCCATTGATACTCCTGGGACGTTGCATAGAGCTCTCATTAATGCAAACGGAGAAATGAAAAGTACATGCCGAAATCAACAACTCCCCCTATTGTTATAACGGGTGAATGGTCCCCTTAGGCAAAAAAAAAACCCCAGCGTTACTGACTTTATTTTTCCCTTGACTACCTCCTTCTCCTTGTAAAACAAATCATGTTAAAAAGTGTAGGGTTTTGGATTTGTTTGTTTTTTAAGTGGATGTCACAGGAGAAAGTCAGTGAGGAGGATTTATCAAAAACAACATTCTTGTTACGACCCAGTTCTGACCCAGTGTAGCCAAATCATCAATCACGGTGACAATGGGCCATATTTATCCCTGGTGCAGCTGCACTGTAATTGACAGAATTACATTTAGAAGAGATTTGCCTTATAGCTGTTTAGTTAGAAGTCTGAGGTGATGATTAGTTGAAGGTTTGACTTTCTCTGCAGCCTGGATTAATGCATACATTATGCAAAGGTATATGTGTGTTCAGTTTGCTGCAGATGTTGTACTCAAGAATTCATGGACATTTGCACTTTGTTGCTCCAAGTCCCATTATAACAGAATGTAAAGATAACAGGGTCACAATCTAGTTATGCACTTCAAAGATTGACAGAATAATTTGATTCTATTCTACTTTTTTACTATAATCTGCAGGTATACTTTGTGGCTGCTAATAAATGCTAGGCATGGGTCAGCTAAAATGTGTAACACTAATGATATCCTACAGCAAAGAAATATTGTTTCAAGATTTTTGTATCACTGCATATCCCAAAAATCAGACATAAAGTGAGTACTTATTTACATAGTTACAATGAAAGAACAAAAATTTTTGTCAGTGTCTTAGTTGTCTGCTCACTTTTTGTATCCTTTTAAATTTAGATGCCATTTAGTCAGCTGGAGTAAGTATAACCAAATGTTTCATTGTATCAAAGGAAATGTTTCAGACCCTTTGATATCATTAACAAACTGGATCTGCTAAAGCTACATGGTATTACCCCATGTTAAATAAGTGGTCTGTTTCAATTTTTTATTTCCTAAACAAGTAATTGTCATTACATAGTAGTCACATTCAGCTGCTTTTTGTGTGAAATTGTTCTTAACTTGAATAAAGGGAAGGACTAACACTGACTTCACTAGAGCTATGATTTTATCTTTATTACATTAATTAAATATAATGTGCCTCAGTAACAGAACTCAAAATATTGATCAGCTAATGAAAAAGCAAAGATGGATGCTAAATGCAGGTGTTGTCTGAAACACAGAAAGTAAGAGTAGAAAAAGCCCTGGTTTATTGCAGTGCCCTGTGATAGACATTTCACAGCTGTGCTGGATCTGTATATAAATGTGGTTAGTTTCATCTTCTAGAACTGAAAGTAGTTATGATTTCGCTATTTAGTAAATAGGCCACATATGAGAGGAAATTATTTCCTAGTAGTAATACTACAGTCTGGTAAACAACTGTTGTCTTACTCACTAGTAGGTAGTTGGGTATCTCATATGCCTCTATAGTTCTACCACATTGATCCAAGTTAATTTGATCTACAGTTTATTCTAAAACACTGTTTAGGCACAAAAAGTACCTGGATATTTTTTGAAGAAGATATTTAGAATAAGACTGCACAGACCAATATTTTTTGCAATTTTACTGAAAACCTTTCTGAGATATACAGTTAGTGTGATATGCAGTAATATGATGAGTTTCTACTGAAATTCCATGCAGAGTTCTGTTATCAATCAATGCATCCTAGGGATTTACGGCGAAATCTGCTAATGGAATACAGTTAACATAAAACTATGCCATCAGTAAGTGTCACTTGTACTATTGGGAGACATTAGCTATCACAGCAGTGGCTGGGAAAATACAGAGTACAGTACATGTAGTTCATAAACTGTTGTGAATTACATGGCAGCTCTTTCTGACTTTCTTTTGTCTACACAATTCTAAGGTTTTTAATAGCACTCTTCACTGTTACTCTAGCACAAAAGACAGATCAATTAGGAAAAGAAATCAATGTAAACTCTCTTTTCAGTAAAATAAAGTAAGTGTTGAAGGCCTTGAAAACTTCTATGTGTACAGCTTAAGCTCTGTGTCAGTGTTTCTCATTCAGTGGGGTACAATCCCAAAGTCATCCAAAAATGTCACCAGAGGGCTAAAAGAGAGTGAAAATTTTATG
The DNA here is from genome assembly GCA_013400275.1 of Rhadina sibilatrix. Lineage (NCBI taxonomy): Eukaryota > Metazoa > Chordata > Aves > Passeriformes > Phylloscopidae > Rhadina > Rhadina sibilatrix. The sequence goes on from VWYO01001227.1 coordinate 24,148, forward strand.
ACAACTTAAAGCAAAGGATATCTCCGTTTCCTGTTCTTCACAAATCTTTATCTTTTAAGGCACAGCAACTTTTATAAATCTCTTGAAATACACATTGTGGCAATTACTTTTCTCACTGTTAGATTTGTAGCATATAAAGGGGCTTCACCATTTTTTCTAATATCTGTTAAATATCACCTGTAAAAATGCTTATAAATCATACATCCATTAAAATAAACTGATGCTTGTGATGTGTGATGCTAGCTAGAATTTTATAGCTAATGTACATTATGATTCTTGTGAGGTCTATGTAAATTTTAACACATTAACTGACAGGATTTAGTGCAACTGGCATTAACCAGATAGTTTATAGTAAAAGTACAACAGGGTTTCAGAACACTTATTAGTATGCTAGCCATAGGAGTTGAAATTAACCTTTTATCTAATGAGAACTGTATCAAAGACTAATTTTTGTGGGATACAGAAGTTGACAAAACTTATCAAAATCCTACTATATTTTCTTTAAGAGCTACTTAAACTAAAAGCACTTGAATATTATGGCCATATATAGAATTTACACCTGTGTTTACCCCAGCATTTAACACAGATGTAGTACCTTTGTGTGTTACCAGCATTTGTATTTTCTTTGTTAGAAAGATTGAGCAGATATGAGCTTTGCTGAGTAGAAGCAGGGACAGCTAAGAAAATGAACTCCAAGATGTCATCCACAGTTGTCCCTTTGAGAAGTTCTTCCTTCTTCATTCATCTCCAGCTACCTCTTCCCTGCTGTTTCACTGGTTGCTGCACCCACTCATTTACTCAGTCAAAGGAGGTGCCTACCTTTAGTGAGTTTGGTAGTAAATCTTTGCTTACCTGGGTTATGGGCTTGTGAGAGATCATCTCTGTGATGGTCAATCAGAAAGTCTCTGCTTTAAAGATAATGGCAAATAATGGCTGAAAAACAGCCACCAAAGGACAAAATAAAGATGCTTTTTGTTTAGACTTGATTAGTTCCCATTCATGACTGAGAAATACATTTGTTGCCAGTTCTGTGGAAGTTAAGGCACTGTGCAGAGGGAACTACCAAGGTTGTCTTCAGTGCAGCTCAAACTGTGCCCGAGACTTGCTATGGGAAGATGAGAGGATCCAGATCAATGTTGAAGAAACAGGTATGCCCAGATAAAGAGGAAAACAGAAGAGTGTCACATTCCACTAAAAAAAAAAAAAAAAAAAAGAGATAGAGAGAGAAAAGAGCGAAGTGAGAAAAAAGAAAGCACAGAAAATTGCATTGCTGTCCTGGGCATTGAGCAGACTTTATACATCTTCTGATGGAATATATTTTCCCTGTTTACAGATAACCAGAGTCTGTGTTCTGCTGTTACCCCTCTCTTTCTATTGCCATGAGTGTACATGATGAGACAATAGAGGATCCTGGCAACATACTGGAGAAAGTCTAAAAACAGCTAATAGGAAGAGGCATAGCCTCTAGATTCCTCACAGGGAGAGGGAAATATCCAGATTTTTGCTGTCCTGTGGGATGCAATTATGTTGTCCAGAACCAAAGTGTGATCTGTCTTGCCTGTCCTGTTTACTGAATGCAAACTTGATGTCTGGTTTCATTGCAAGTTCCCTGCCTAAGATGGATATCCTAAGGCCAAATTCGATAGGCAGTCAACCTCTATACCTGTCTAGAGCCAGTATTTTCAAAAGAATGCATGTCAGTAAATTATGATGTCTGTTTCAGTTAAAATCAACATTTCTTTTCTAGTTCACTTAAAATCAAATACACTGCAGTCCAAGAGATATATTCCTTATTTCCCATGCAATTCCCAGCACCATGATTCTGGTATGTGATTTTGATACTCAGAAGAATTTGGGTTAAATTTTCAGAATTTTTTGTTGTGTTGGATATTTAATTTTGAATACCAAAAGAAACTTCAGGATTAATACCTGGCTATGTCTTCTCAGGGAATAAAAGCAGCAACTAAGCTGCCAGCTGAAATATCTGAAATAGAATCAGTATTGCAAGTATCAGAGCTATGGTCTCTCAAGGAGACACTCAGACAAATTTGGAGAAGAAGCTTTCAAATCTTTATGTGACTTTCTTCTGTGATGATTTAAAGGATATGATTCCAGCAAAGGAAAACCACAAGTATTTCACAACCTCTTTGTGATGAAAATGCAGGAAAATACACCACTGAATTTTGAGGGGTTTCAGACCTGACAAGTACAGTGTATGTACAAAGACAATGGGTTTATCACACTGCTCATCTTTGTCAGACTAACAAGGTCTCCTGGACACCACATCCCAGATTCATACCATTCTCTCTGCTCTTGTTTATACCTCTAGGCTATCTGCATATATTTCTTTAGTGGAGAGATATAGGTTTCCCTAGAGGAAAATTCAGAGCACCTCATATCAGCATTGCCCTCTTACCAGAATTTAATATTGCAGTATGTTGCAATAAAGTAATAACATCAGGTAAACTAGCTCAGACAGCTAAAGCAGTAATTTAGGTATTTTGTTTAGCTACCTAAGATCGGGTGAAACAATTCAGGCTGATGACATTGAAGAAATGGTCATCATAATATGAATATGATCATCATCATTTTCGTAATATGAAAAACTGTTATAACAATGAAACAATATTATTGAACATTATAGAAAACTGGCATATTTTATTATTCACATAATATAATATGGGTCATTTTCTATCAAGTCACTAAGAAACTTAGTGAAGCAATGGAAGACAAAATAATACCATACAGGATCAATCTGCTTTGTTATTGTGTTGGTTCTTCTGGACAGACCCTAATGAATGGTCTGTAGAGTCCTGATAAACTGAGTGAATAAGCACAGACTGTTATATGTGAGCAGGCAGTTGGAGGATGAGAGAACTCATATCTATTCCAGAGGAAACAAGTATCAAAAAAAAAAAAAAAAAAAAAAAAAAAAAAAAAAAAAAAAAAAAAAAAAAAAAACCCACAAAAAAACAAAACAAAACAAAAAAAATCCTTACAAATTTTAATCTACATAATATTATAGCAGTATTGAAAAATATTAATATTACATATTAATTAAAAAATACTATGCCACTATTTAAAGGTGTGTGTGCTGTTGCTGGAATATGATCTCTTTGGGATCCAGAGTGGGAGAGCTGGCAAAATTGGAGCATTGTCTTGGATGTATACAGTCCAGAAAGAGGAAGAGGGATAAATGCTCTTTATGAGAGAGAGCAGTGGGAATGCATGGGTCTGTACATTGAGGTGGATGAGGCAACTTAAAATTTAAGCATTAACATTAGACAGCAAACCAACATTGACAATATCAAGTGAATGTCTGTTTCTGATCACTCAGCCAGGGAGAAAAAAATAAAAAGACCTTCTCTAGAAAACAGGAAGAACCTCCCAATAACAGAACCGTGTTCTCCAGATTTTAGCCTCTGCAAGACCTGCTGTAGGGACAGCAGGGCAGAGCACATGGATCCAGGAGTTTTCTGAAGACCATTGATGATTACTTTAACACAAGGAACCAATGGGTCAATGGCAGTGGGTGCTCTGCTGGATCGGACACAAAAAAGGAAGGGCAGGGGTGTGAAGGTGTGAGCAGCCTTGGCAGTATGAGATGGTGAAGTTCAGGATCCCGAGCAGAGGGACAAATGCAAAATACAGGATCACAACCCTTGGCTTTAGGAGAGCAAACAAAGGCTTTTTCAGGCACCTTCCTGAAAGGAATATTGGTAGCAAAGCAGAGACTATACAAAATATGGTCCTGCACTGAACGGCACAGGAAATCCAGTAACGTGACATAGAGAAGGCCAAGTTTGTCAATGACTAATTTTCTTCAGTCCTTGCTGTTAAGGTTTTCCTTTAGGAATCTGAGGCCCTTGAAGATCCTGAAAGCAGCTGTAACATTGGAGCCTCTCATAAAAACAGACAGAGAGAGTAGAGGACTCGGGATGATCAATGTGTATAAAGACCTGATAGTATGAGGTAAAAAAGATGGCTCATTTCAGAGATTTTTATGAACAGAATAAGATGCAATGGGCAGAAGTCCAAATAAAAGAAATTCTACTTAAAATAAGAGAAAAAAATTCTATTTTCAGGAGAGTCAAACACTGGAAGAACCAGCCCAGGGACATTGTGCTGTCCTTAGAGATATTTATCCTTAGAGATATTCAAAATCAATCTGGATGATGCCCTGAGCTGTGGCTGACCCTGCTTTGAACTGGAGATTTGAACTAGATGATCTCCAGAGGCATCTTCCAGCCTCAACTGTTCTCTGACCCTTGGCAACTCTGTGATATATGTTGCATTGTATTATATTGGAAGCAGTTGTAGCAGAAGTTAATTAAGCTGTAGTACATACACAAACTCATGAAATCATGGAGTTATAGCCATTATTATTTCCTCCTTTATTTATAAGTGAAGTCTGTATCATGCCATTGCCCATCTCTTTCTATGTCTGCACTGAATGATAGGAGTAGAAGGCTTGAGGCAAGATTTTTAGAGAGAAAAGAGAAAAGCTAAGTCAATTGAAAGCAATTTCTGAAGGGAATAACATCAAAAAAAAAAGAAAAAGAAAAAGGAGAAATATTTGAAAGTGAGGAAAAAGGGTTGAAGGATATTGAAGATATTATGTTTATATGGCATTCTGGCATTTCTGAATGTCCTAAAAAAGTATTACACCAACAGTAAGTGAGTGGATAAAGCAAAAATTTTGAGAAGAGGCACAAAGGAAAACCAATAGAACATCAAGAGCATTTGAACTGCTAGAAGGCATTTTCCTTGTGGAAAATGTCTGAAAATCCTTAAGAGAGCTCGTGAAGATTCATTTAAATAGCTGAGCAGCTCATTTAAGCAGTCAGACAAAAGCCTCAGTTCAGATTTTCAAAATCAGGCTGCTGCTATGAGCTGGTGGCACAAAAGACAAAAGCAAAATGTATCATGTCCTGACACTGCATTTTGTCAGAAGTTGCTCACAACTGGTTTAAACTATGCACTGAAGTAAGCTCTACAAAAAACCTTGTGTGCACTAAGTGCTAAAGGTTAAAGAACAGATAAACCCCAGACACACTACTTAAAAATAATAAAATTGAGATTCTTTGGGAATATATTTTTGCTCTCAAACACCAAAGCAAGCCAGAAAACTAGAACTTCTATTGATTCTACAAACTGCAGAAGCCAAGTGTACCAGGCATCAATTGCTCACACAACATCTGATAGCAGCAGAGGAAGGAAAAATATTCTCATTATTGATATCATATGCAATATATTGCAATAACATAAAAGCATTTTGCATTCTGTTCAAGACTTGGCAGGCATATCAGAACAACTGGAGATTTCCATTAAAAAGTCAAACTCTCTGCTTGCTATTTTGAAGATAATTTCCATGTTTCAGTGATACTTTGAAATCCTAGAATCTGGTTATCCCTCCTTTCTGGACATATGCAGTGGTTTAAAAACTTAAGAAGAGCAGAAGCAGTGAGGATGGTGAATTAGAGAAACAACAGGTTCCTATTCTAGCAGCTGTGACTGGAGGAAGATGTGAGAGCAAAGCTTGAGTCTAAGACCTGCACCTCATGTAGGGTTGGTCTGAGAGCTATCACAGGCAGCAGTGGTTCTAGGACAAAAACTGGGGAATAAATGAACACTTCCAGTTTTCCTTAAACATCTTCAAAGGCGAGTTAAAGACACAGGCTTAAGTGAAGGAAAACGAAAGGTTTCAATGCAAAGTCATGATAGTAAGTGATAAAATCAAAGTTTCTGAAAATTTGTGTTTTAGGGAAGAGACACTGTAACTAAAAAGTGCACAACCAACAAGGCTGACATACCAAATAGTTCGAGAACCCTTCCTTGTGGAAATTTACACCAGAATACAAGCTCAAAATGAACTTTTGGTTTCTGTTTTTGATTTTTGTTGTTGTTGTTTTTTGTTTTGTTTTTGTTTTTGTTTTTTTTTAATCTAGTCTTCAAAATGAAATTACATATGTCATGACCTTCATAGCTGTTGATTATCACACAATACACATAATAATAGAAGTCACAGTCTGAGAATTGAAACTAGACTTTGGTCTCAGTGGCTTAATTATCCTTTATGCCTCCTGTTTACTGCCTCTAAACAAATACTACTGGATTGTAGATATCCATGTGTAATATTGTCTTTGCCATTATACAAAACAATGAAATAGGGCACAGCACTGTAATTATATATATTAAGTGAAATATGTAATATAATAATAATATTATAGAGAATAATTACATTATTAAGAAATAATCACATTAAGGAAAGTTCTTGTATTATTTTCATTCACTTTTTGAATTATAACTTGTTTTTCTTTCACATTACATTGGATTTTCCCCACATATTTGGAGATAAGAGTTGAGTGAAGGATCTGTCAAAAAGAGAATGTTGTGTCTGACCCTTGTAATTCCACCAAGGTTGATAGTACTTAAGAGAAAAAAAATATCTGGTACAGAGTTTGGAAGCTTCAATTTTCTTTCTTCCTAAACCAAGCCATGACAGGCAATAAAACAAACTTTATCTGGATGCTTGGTGTAAGTAATGAACCACTGAAGAATCTTCTTATGCTTGGTCAGCATTAGACATGGACAATACTCAAGAAGAATAAGAAATATTTGATTCATAAAAATCCTTAAACAAACAGTAATTTTCTGTATTAAATGATTAAAATTTTAGTATAAATATACAATAGATGCTTCTTTACACCTGTTGTTCTTTTAGAAGAAGTAAAAAATGGGTGAATGGGTTTTATGATTTAGAAATAAGTACAACGTTTTCTTTTGTTCTAAAATAAGATTTTAAGATTTTAGACTACTAAAATATTATCCTGATGAGAAAAATGGAAGAGGAAGGGGCTGCAGGGATGTGTACTATAAGAAGACCATAACAGGGATGTGTACATAAGAAGACGTGGAGAGAACTGCTGTGGGTATCTGGGTACTTTAAATAACCCCTTAATGTCATCTTAGCTTTGTAAAGTTCAGAGCAGTTCTAAGGAAGAGATCTGAAGTGCAATTATGTTACATTTTGCCTTTTTTTTTTTTTTTTTCCCTAATTAGAATGTTAATGTGTCATTTTGGGATGCACCCAAATTTGGTTTAGATCCTTTAGCAAAAGTATACTATGTTTGTGTTGGGAATCTCTCTTACCTTGAACTTTGCTGGATATTATCAACTTTACTAGATACTAAAACCTTTTTATCTTATATTGCAGGAGTTGACTGCAATGTTAGCATGAGCCACATTTTTATTTTTCACTTTATACTGGAGATTTAATAGAAAAGAATTCACTGGAGGACAATATGGAATATCCTGGGGCACAGAACTCAGCAAAGCGTAAGGAGGATCAGCTGTCTCCTAAGGTTCTACAGATATCTAGGGCCAAAGGAGCAAAACATAAATAAAAAAAAAATACAACTTGAAAGAAAATATTATAAAGGAAAGTGTCAAACTGCAGAACCAAGGGAAGAAGAAAAGTAGGGTTGATATGCACCTGACCTGACTTCAACCATCTACAAAGGAAACATATATATCTCAGCTGGTCTCCACACATTTACTTTAAAGTCGATGGAGGCTTGGCAAATGTCCACAGGTAGGCACTTGGTTTAGGATTAAAAATTATTCCCCCACTGATTATATTGCCCAGAGATATGCTAAATACAAAGGGAATCCCAGATAGCTAGCCTACATTTCTACTTTGTCAGAAACTATAGGCAATGGAATTAATTCTATTTTAACTTTAGAGAAAGATCATCTGAAGAAATATTCTGGATGCCTTAGAGAATTCTAACCAAAGACAGGTTTACTGTGCTTAGGAGGTTGAAAAATCAGTATTTGCAGTTATGGTTCAAAGTTTGTTAAAGCTGCATAGTTTGGGGACTGCTAAAGAAGCCAGTAAAGGTTTTCAGCAAATGCTTAAAGGACCTGTAGTATTTATGTCCTTGAAGAAAGCTGTAAGTGCAAAGTGCTGCATGGGCAGAGCTCTTCAAAAGGATCTAGGATCTGAGTAGTCTGTGACAGGAGAACAGAGAAATTGTCTGTGAAATGGGCCAGATGTATCCAGTGAAAATCTGTGCTGCAGCATATAAAGTCAAAAGAAATGCAGCAGAACACTTCTCATTGGAAGACAGGGAGAGTAGCCCAGTTAGCTTCCAGGGAGAATTATTAGAAGGAAAAATATTTCAGAGACATATTGAAATTGAGAGTTTCCATTAGAAACATAATGCTGACTACTCCTCTATACACTCAATGGAAGTTTCAACAGAGGGACCACATGTAACTCATCCAAACAGAGAAAATTCCCCATTCATCATCCAAAGTGAAACCCAGCTAGTCCTACACTAGCCATTTGCTGTATAACTAGTCATCCATTTGTTTCAGGATGAAATTTTATGTTCCAAGATGGAACAAACCTCCTGGCTGGTGTAATTCACTGTACTGAATGCAATACCTGAAAAAAACAGAGCTGACATGGATGCCTGTTTTCTGTTCAACTGCCAAGGAGCAACAGGATGACACGAGACAATCTGCATTCTTTAGAAGAGAGAGAGTACAAATAAGGCAATGCTTTTCAGAGAGGAAATGTATGTTAATTCAGGCACATGAGAAGTCTTACCTTTTGCTAGGACCTGTAGGTGGAGGTAAAAAAGTGTATTCTTCTATCTACATACTTCTTACAGATTATGTTTGTTAGGCTGTACCTGTTCCTGGAAAAATAAGCCGGGTATTAAAAGGAAAGTGACTTGATCTCACTAATTCTTTCCTCCAGTGAACAACTAACAAAAAAGTTTCTGCTTGCCTCAAAGTGATCAGTGTTCAGAAGATTGCTGACTCTTTAATAGGCAGCTGGATGGCTGTAGGTCTTTTGAATGGCTGTGCTCATTGAAAGATGACCAACTAACTTTATTATTCTTGCTAATTGAGTTGCTGTCTACCTCCAAGAACATTTCAGGTGGTAAAGTTGGTTATTTCATTTAGCAAACAAGAAAAGAATATAAATTAACTTTTATACACTGGCAACAGAAACCTGACTGCAATAAAGATATTTTCAGTGTTTAAGAATACGAATTTTCTATACTTGCTGATGGCAGTCTACTCCAAAACTTTAAGCCTACCAATATTACAGATAATATATCATGAAAAAACTGTATTGCTTATTAAACAAAATAATCTAATATTTTTGATTAAAAACAAGAGCAATTAAAAACATACATAAATTAAAACATTAAAAACATAAAAACATAAAAACATTTCAGAGTTTTTATTAGACTTCATTTTATTTTTAGTCCTGTTTTTCTGCATGTATTTTTCATAAATTTGTAACTGATCTTATTTTGTTGCTATCAAGTACAGAATGGAGGAGGATTCCAAAGCCATAGCTGTGAATATGTGTGCTGGAAATCCTATGATCTATACTTTACTCTCACCAGAAAAGAAAAGAGCAATAAAATAGTGTGATTTACATCATTATTCACTACCAGGAAGTGCATCTGAACCACCAAGGGTTAAGAAATTCTTAATTCTCACAGAATTTTTAAAAATAAAGAAATCACAAAAAAAAATGTAACCCGATTGAAGGAGGGTAGGATTAATTCATTAAAAGATTCTATAAAAAGAAAACAGGTGATTTATACGGCTATTTCTGTGCAGGGTTTTTATGCACAGAAAGTTTGTTTTTCTTAGCAGTAAGTGGTTGCAATAGTCATAATAATTTCCATTTTCTAAAGCCTCAGCCCTCTCATACTCTTGGTGATAATGAAATCTCATTGGTTGACAATATAACTTCTAAATGTGTTGTTCCTTTTATTCATCAAAGCAGGAGATAAAAGTAAATGTGTGACTGGAGATCCCAGTCTCTCAAAACCCCCATCCCTACACACAGTACCCTGCCATGCCCTGAAACAAAGCACAAGCATCCCTTGCCCTGAATAAAACACATCACTTCTTAAGAAATCTGCCTTCTACAATCCTTCCTTCATTTTCAGGTTGTCTTGTGGATAGACAGCTAAAGGGGCCAGCTAAAAGGATTCTCACCTTATTTTCTGACAGGTTTCAGAACAAGAGTGATTAACAGGCTTGATCTGCACAACAGATGCTCAGAGCCATCACAGAGCCGCGCACCAAGTGACACAGGAAAAATGCTTTCATGAGAGATTATACGATAACACCACGCTCCCATTGAGGGTTTTTTTTCATCTGGACTGATCACCCTCCTTTGCAATAGAGGCCCCTGACTTCATGCAACTAAAACTGCACTGTGGAATGTCCCTGTCCTTCTACCACTGCCCCCTAAAAGTCTGTCTCTCAGAAATTGGGAGAGATGAAAAAGGTGAAGGTAGGTTTTTTTTTCAATTCCTCAGGAGATGAAGGTGGTTTTGTTTTTTTTTCTTCGTATTTGCAACACTGAACTTCTGCAGAATGCAGGTAAACTGATATTTAAAAGTCCTAGGAATATCCAGATCTCTTATGGACATCCACATGCCATGACAGAGAAAGGGAGAATTCCCTGAGCTACAGCTTCGACTTCCCTTGATTCACAGAGCCAAACTCATACAACTTAATAAATGAAGACAAGTACTGAGCCATAAGTTAATTTCTGAAGATTACAAATTAAATTACTCATCATTACGGGGCTCTATGAATCTTCTTCTTTCTCTTTTTCCTTTCCACTCTTTAAATATTTAAAATAAGCATTTTAAGCTTAAAAGTATTTTAAACTTTCTTCATTCAGTTTAGATTTGATTCTTTGCAGATAATTTGGCACATCTCTGAATAACAGGAATTTTAAATTTCACTATTTCTGATACGGACTAATCAAAAAGGGTGAATGAACTAAGCAGTAATTTCCCAGACTAGCTGATAGTGATTGCTTGCTCTAACATCAGTTGTAGAATTAATGTATTTGGAGAAATTTTCTTCCAGAAAATATAATCTCAGTGGAAGTATAGCATGAAGGACAAAGAAAGGACATACTTTTTTTACCTCTACATCTAGGCTAAGTGATGAAGGGATTTCCTTCCCCTTAAAAATATTGTATTGTTAGGCTTACTCTGTTCCATCTTCAACTGTTGTATTATTCAAGTGGCTGGAAATAAGTAGTCACAAGAAAAATTTAAACTATTTGTTTTGCCTATTTGCTTTCTATGTGACAGGATAAAAAAAGAAGTATTTAGATTTAGGTGTTTGGGGATTTTTTAATTCAAAATAAGTTGAAGTATGAAGCTTAAAAACTGTATTTTTTTAATTACCATAGTCAGAATATTTTTTCATCTGTGCTTGAGGTCTCATTTTTCATTTTTAATGAACATGATTTTCAATTTTCATTTCACAAATATGATACATTGAATAACCACTAGTGTTTATCCAACAGCTCTTTTTCTCCATCCTTCCCCCTTTTTTTTTTCTTTCTGTATAGCCAATATTCTGCAAAGAAAGCATTTCAGAAGAGTAAAGTTGCAACATTTCATACTTCTTTTTACTATGTTGGATTTTTTCTGATATTTAAGGCATTTTTTAAAACTTTCAAAACTCTTCAAGAGAAATGAACTGAGACAGAGAAGTGACAACTGGTATTAAAAAACAGCTTAGAAAATCATCTGGAAACTAAAAATGTGAAAACGGGATGCGGATATAGTACTTAAAAATTAATCTGTAATTTAAAACAGCAATAGCATAATTTTCCTACTTCAATAGTTTGAGTAGTGGGTCCTTGTTTTCCTTTGTTTGTTTTGTGAAGGGTTTGTTTGTTTGTTTAAAAAAATTTAGGACATCTTATGTGTGTCTAAAATATTTTAAAAAATTAGGACATATTATGCGTTCTAAAATGCTTAAAAGCTTTAACCCAACACATTTTTCACCCAGATTTAGAAAATGGTCAACAAATTACTGAGCAGGTGCAAATTAAGTAAGAGTAGTCCTGCTATTAGTACTCCTCTCAGTGAATGAAATGCAGTCCCAAATGACACACAGCGGGTTTGAGGGCACCCTTAACCAAGCTGAGTGGTGCAGTTCCTTTCCTTGAGGGAAAGGATCTCATCCACATGGACCTTGCTGTGTTGGGGAATGTGCCCACTTGAAGTCTCTGAAGTTTAAGACTGCCAAGGACAAGGTCTGGACCAGGGCAATCCCCAGTATCAGTAAAGTCTGTGGGACTGAGAGCAGCCCTGAAGAGAAGGAGGATTTGGGGACACTGGTGGATGAAAAGTCCAGCACGAATCTGGAGCCTTAAACAGACTTGTGTTATACCAGATGTTGCCCTGTGTGTATACACTTTTGAATTCCCATTTACAATCTTTCACATCTGTTTTTAGATGTCTCAAACAGCTATTAGGAAACCAGCAAAGGGTTGAAATTTTCTTATAATACCACCAGTATCTGTGGTGCTGTGTGGAATTAGTTTTTTGAGATTTTTCCTACATCAGAACTGGAAATCAATGTTCATCTTTCAGTATTTGAGTTTAAATCATTCTTCCTTTTCAAAAAAATGTATTTCCAGGACTTGGTAATTCCTCCAGACAACGTAAGCAAAGTATCATGTAAACTCAGTAAGATTAGGAGGTGGACTAAAGGAGGAGTAACACAGCACAATCTCTCCTTCATGTACAATAAATTGCATATCACAATTGGTGTACAGGTTTGTTATAAAACATTTGTATCTCCTTCTCTCTTTCTATTCTTAAGTGCTTTTGCCTCTTTCTTGTTTTTCCCCTACACTGTCAGTTCTTGCTGTAGATGTTTGATTTGCAGCAGTCAGTGCTGGTCTTTGCTGTTAAGGAGTATTAAAAAGAGGCTAAGTGTGAAAAGTTTACTATTTTGAAAATATGCCTGTGGTAAGTACTTGTAAGATGCATGTGATAGGAGTGAAAATGCGGTAAAGACATGCCCTGAGCCATGTGTCAAAAGGACAAGTTTATCTAGGCCTGCCAGGATTTTTTAAAAAGAGAAAATAATAATGAAAACATGCTTTTTCATCACATCTGCTTGATAAAAAAAAAGCCTGCTGGGGAAGAAAAAAAAATGAGGAGAGTTGAAAGTGAATGTTGCTGCCTACTTCCAAAGAAAAATAATGTAGTTTAAATAAAGATAATGGTAGAATTTAAAATCATTTTGTATGGTTCCAAAAGGCAAATGAATTAAATAAGTATTGAATAAACCCTGTCACTGATGAGACATAGAGCCACAGTCCCCCAGAAAAGTAGACAGATCAGGACTGGTCACTAGGGTTAGACCAGTCCAGGGATAACCAGACAAATCTGTGCTCATGAGGGAGGGCCATGGTCAAACCAGGAACCCAGGTCAGCTGCACAAGCTGGACAACACATCTGGGGAGATGCACAGCTGAGCTGAGCTGGCACTGTGAATTCCTGAGCCTGAGTGGAGAGTCAGGCTGGCTGGCCTGTGGAAATGCCAACAAAACTGCATTTCTGTGAATTCCTGTATCTGCAGCGGGCAAAATGGAAATGGAGCTCAAAAACTGTAGTAATCAGAAGCCTGCTTCAAAACCAGTTACATAACAGTGATTTCAATCTGTTCCTAATGACTCTTAGGTCTGGTGATCTTTCACTGCTGCATATCCAAACAGCACCAAAAATCTTGCCGTATATCAGTCTTTGTGACATTTTGAGACTGTTGTAAATAAAAAGAAGAGCAGTTATGGATTATTAGCCTTTCTCCATTGTAGCAGGAACCAAAGGTTCTGCTGAAAAACTTGATGGCTGTGTCTGAACTGATAAATAAGAGGGGCCAGCCACTATTGTCTTGGTAAGACAACGGTGACACTATTGTCAAATGACAACTAATGCTACTATTTGTCTTATCAAGTGGCTTGCCTTTGAGTTGTGTTTGTACGAGTAAATTACTCTGACACAGCCACCAGCAACTCCTCAAACAGACTGCACACAGGAAATTATTCCTGAGTCACTTTATCCTAAGAGCTGTGGCAAAACTATCTAGGTTTGGTGGAAATAATCTAAAACTATGCTCAGTTCAAAAATGAGCTAACAATTGCACTGTAAGATGGAATGTCTAGCAGTGCTTGATCTCAGATACTGGCCCTTGTTTTTGCTGATATAAACATGTAAGAAATGTGTAAGTTGCCTAATTACTAACTCACAATAGGGCCATGGAAAACCTAGCACAATTTAAAATTTTCTCTAAATCACTGAATCTGTCCCAGGTGTACTAAACAAAGAGACACAATTACTAATCCAGGCCAGACCCCCCCATATTTTAACGCAGATGTCCTCTTAAGACTCCCTGGAAATGAATTTTTCCACTCCTATTTTTCAGAAAGGAGAATGAAGCACAGATCATTAAATAAGTAAAAAAAAATGCCATATTCATATTGTTTCAATCTAAATGAAATGAGAAATAATCACTTAAATACCCTGGGGGTCAGGATCTAGGTCTTTTACCTGCTGTCACATAAAAAGTCTCTCAGAATACACTTGAGTTGGATTTTCTTTAGCTCTTAATGAACTGTCTTGATTAGAATAAAGGATTGCCTTTAAGTAGGGAATGTCACACAAAATTTTTTTGGTATATTTATTAAGCATACAAACACCTAGATGCGCTCTATATTTTCATTGTTATAGGATTTTTTGTGAGCACAATGTTAGCCGTTTTTAAGGCAATTGGGGAATAGTTAAAATTACAATAAATGGGCATTTCAAAAGCCAATTACATTTTGAATAATTGCTCCAATCCATCTCAGCAAGATTAATTTTTTACATGCTCTGAAAAATGTCTAGCTATTCAGTTACTTCTTTTTCCACTTCTAAGTTTGAAAGCACTGGCCCAAGGATGTAGCCCTGAGTTTTCCAGGAGAAAAATTGGCCCTTATTCACAGGCCTAACTATTTAATATCACATGTAAGCACATTTTAATACGTGCCTGAATTTATGGAAAATGCTTATCCCTAAGCTACAGTAGCCATTATTGATCTTCCTTCCATTTACTGTGAAAACCACAATTTGTTTGAACTCTTGTAGTCTTTCTGTTTTAGGATTTTTTGTTTCATTTTGGTTTTAATTATCATCATATTTTTAGCCCAGCTTTGTTCTACCGATGCAGCCAGATGGGGCTCCCCAATTAAATTATATTGATATTCTTGCACTCCTGTAAAACAGCCTATTTACCTTGGCAGAGTAAAATAGGGTTTTTGCTTTAAAAATTATTTTACTATAAATTTTTATAGGTATATATACATAGCATATATATGTATATATATGTGCCATATATATATGGTATATATATACACACATACATATGTATATGTATATGTATGTAAAATATATACATGTTATATATGTACATACACGCATATAAAATGTATATGTATACTACAATACATATGTAATGCATATACATATACAGCTATACAGTTATTCCAAGTATGTGCATGTATATATTTCTTTGCCGGTCTATAAGGAATGACAGTTACAAGGATTAGTATCCTTGCAAATTTCCAGTGTTGCATTTATACCTTTGTCCGTTGATATTTATGCTATGTTGTTATTGAGTATCTAAAAAAAAATAAAATGTTTCTTGAAAGGTCTTTTTTTCCATTTTAGAAAGAGAAAAATCCTGGAGCTTGAACATTATAGGTACTTTGGTGTTGGCTAAATGCACTGAAGCATTATGTTTTAACCTTTACCTTAATGCCGAGAATTGTATCTTATTCTGGCCTTATTCTGACCCATTTCTAAGGTTTCTTGAGGTTGCTAGTCAGAAGACATGTTCAAACAGAAGACAGGCACCATATCTGGTCAGTGATGTTACAGTAAAACACAGAGGTGGAGTCTGCCAGCAGGTCCCACTCCTATCAGGTGATGAAACATTTAGGCACAGATGCAAAGAGGTGTTTCTGGCATTTCCAGTATCACCTGATTTTCCAAGTCCAGTTGGACAAAAATCGCTGGGCCAGTTTAGGGTTAGACTGTCTGTTCCTCCCCTCTCAGATAGGTCACATGGCTGTGCTTGGTTGTTTGCTATGCCAGAGTGTGTAATATGAACGTAAATTAATGAAAATGTGTTACCTCTCATCTGTACTGGAGATTCATAAAGTGTCTGAGGAGAGTGGCAGGGCCCTGACTTCCCTCTATACCCAATGGTTAAGGGCAGTGGCTTCTGGGCAGTGACACAGAGTATTTGTGTCCTGTATCAGTTAAATGGGGTCTGTCCAGACCTGACTATGACTGTACTAAATCTGTGAGAGCAATGTGAATTTCTGTGTACTTGAGGAGAAAGAACTACAACTTGTAAGTCAGTGCCTGAGGCTAGCAGTCACTTCTTGTGACTTCATTCCTTCCACCAAAATTCTAACTCACACACAGGCTCTTTTATTTCTTTTTGTTTTGTGAGAAACGAGGGTGGAAGTGCTATTTTACAGCAGATTATCAATGTTAGTATTTTGGCTGTAATTGGACAAATCTACAAATTCTCTTGGGTATTTTAAAATAATTACCAAAGGTAGGGCTTGGAGATTTGTAGAGCTCAGTAAGCAGTAGTGGATTCACTTTTAAGGTCTCTTGTGACTTCATGTCTTTAAAAAGCATATTACAGATGCTAAGTTTTTATTAATGATTCCAGGCTTGGAACATTTAAAATAAGTGTAGAATAACAAAATGTTTAATAGGAAATATTCTGTGACCTACTTTCTCAGTCCTGTCTGGTTATGAGCTAGCAAAAATAGGAAATGAAAAACTAACAAAAAAAGACACAGTGATTTAGAATACCCAGCTAAACAAAGTTAAATATTGTTCCTTTTGTTCTCCCCAAAAGAATACTGCATATTGAGTTTGAAATAGTATCTGAACATTTATCACTGCATGATAGGCTGAGTTACACTTAAGGATTGTCTTTTGTGGCTGGTTCATTGAAGAGGACTCATGGTATGTGCAAACTTTTCTCAGAGAGATTCCATACCCCCAGTGACTTGGGGACTGTAATTCACCTGATGTTCCTACCCTGTATCCTTGCCCGTGGCAGAGTTCTGCATGTTCATGATGAGTCAGAGTATGAAAAATCCATTAGAGCAAACTTTTAGAAGGCCAAGACCTTCCTTGCTTCCTAAGATAGCCAGCATAAATGTTTTTATAATTTATGTTTTACTTATAGAAAGATGATTATCAACAAAATACATTTATGGAATAGCAATAGTAAATAGCAATGAATGCAGACTTTAGTTCAAGAAAGGGTTCATTTTAAGAGCAAATACTCAACAAGATGAAAGGAACATCTGATTGAAGACATATATACACATAAATGACACATATATATATTTTTAATAGAAAAGCATCAGCTCACAAATCCTCATTAAATGTCAATATTTCTCAGTGGTTCATGCACTTTTGGATGAGTTTTGGCTGAAGGTCTATTTGAGCTCATGAATGAAAGAAGGGCCAGGAGTCATCAGGTAGCAGTTCTTCATTCCCAAATCCAGAAAATTTATATTTTTATTTAATGTAATTTCTGCCATGCAAGGTCTCTGGGGAACTTCTAGATCACACAGATATAACTCTTTTTCATGATCTTTTTAGTACATTGAAATATTATTTACATTACCCCCATCACCACTTCCTGGTATAGGTCTTACAGAATAGTTTGGAACAGAAATGCTGCTCAGACTTTTTGTGTCAGATGCACTCAAAAAGGTGTTTTTAGACTGTCTTCATACTTCTTCTTCTCCTTTTGGTCTGTGTGTAAGGAAAATAATAAGATGAAAACCAGAAAATGCCATGACTGAGGTTTGTTTGGTTTTGTTTTTTTTTTTTTTCTCTCCACTGCTGTGCAGGACAAACCAATATAATTCTTCCTTTCTTAAACTCTGAATGGTTTGATTACAAATCCATTTCAACAGTTTTTAATTTTTCTTTGGAATTGTGAAATTATATTGGTGAAATTAAAGAAATTGAAGGGGTCAAGAAGCCAATCAGGGCCCTGGCCAGGGAACAAAATCCTGGATTCCATTTCTGTGTCTCTGCCTTCCTAAGGGACCTTCTGCATCTAGCTAGTTCCACTGAACAGCAAATATATTCACCTCAGGAAAATAATCAAATTAGGTGGCAAATTTGGAGCCTAAATTAGCCTAAATAGTATAATAATATGACATCCTTTGATGAAAGCTGAAGAGGATGAAAGAATTGTTGTAAGGTGTACTTGTGGGCTGGAAAAAACATTTTTCAGAAGTTCAATTTCTAAATAAACCTCTATTTCTCAATTAATAACTCAGATTCTTGAGTTCCTAGTTTACAAAAGTGGGGATATCTTTCATTTGGACGATGAAAAACTTCTCTGGGTTTAAGTGATAGCAGAAGTGTGGTGATAACTTGATGCCAGGGAAAGTTTGCTAGGCAAAAATGTAGAAACTTGTAAGTGATTAAGCACTGAAGCCATGTCCTGAGAGAGTAACTGAATTATCCTTGGTATTCATAAAGAGCACAAGATGTTTTCCAGGTAGATGAATCTTAACAGAGACAAGTTAATGGATCCAAGGGTAACTAGAAGAAATGTAATTATTTTTTATATGCAGGAGATAATGCAAAGTGATCTAATTAGCTTATTTATTCCAATTTCACCTTCTCCTAATTCTGCAAGGGATGTAGGTGATGCAAAGGATACTTGAGCCAAAATGAAAGTTTGGAAATGTTAGACTACATTGCAGATTGTTTTTCTTGAAGAAAAAGAAAATTCTTACCACACTTTTACCAATAAACTTTGAAGAATGATAAAAAAAATAGACATGAAAATTTTGTCATTGGATTGAATATTACTCTTAATAAATACAACATATTTGATATTTTTCTTTAAATCTATTATGAGAAATAAAATCACTGAGGTATTTGTTATTTTAAAATTATCCCTTTCCAAAATTATTCATTGGGGCATTATTCTCAGTTTATTTAGTTCTGACCAAAACATCCACTTCTCCCACAACCACATTAATAATATGACAAAAATATTTTTTTTTCCTTAAAGGTTTATAAAGATACATATATGCAGCTATATAAGGAAAACAATCAAGAGCAACCTTTGACTCAGCTGTGCTGTGCATACACCTTTGCTTTTGCTTGTTTTAGAGTAGTCATAGGAAATCAATAGGAATTTAGGGTTCTAAATAGAAGCTAAAAGCCCAGATAATTTCTTGAATCTTGGCCAAAAAGATTAAAAGGCTTGTCAAAGATTGGCAGGAGATTCAGGGTCTAGATCCAGATTTTCTGATACCTTTCACTTTACTGCACATATAAGGCCATCAGTTTCCAGATGTTTTTCACTGTGATGCTTGTCACGCCTAACAAAACAAAGCTGTGTTTCTGTCCTTTACTGCACTTCACGCAGAGGTGAGCTGTGTGCAACTTGGGGTAGGATTTGCTCTGGCACTAGTAGCAGCCTCACTTATGGTTGCTGTCAAAACAACTTACTCCTATTAATTGTTTCATTATCCTTAGGAAAAGGCGAACAAAGCCTCAACTACACATCTCTCAGAAGTGTATAGAAATAATTTAAATAAATTAAAAGCCCTCTGATAGAGTGGACTTAGGAAAAGGTTACAGAGTGAGAGACAGATCAATCCCCAGAGACGTTTTTTCAGACAATTTCATGGCAGTGGACATCAGTGAGATGCCTGCCAAGACGAATCAGCTGCAACATTTGAACAATGTCATACACAGAAAAAAAAGTGACTTTCACAAAGGCCACATCACAGCTGGATGCCAGAGGTACTGAATTTGACAGGATGTTGTCCATATGATAGCACCTAATTCTGTTACAATTTATTAATTTTAATTTCTATTGCATTCTTCCACAAAATTCCCATATCAGGTGGGTCTTTAGATACCCATGCCATGACAGTCCTTGACCAAAAAGCTTAAAATCCAGGTGGAGAAAAGAATCAAGGTTGAGGGAAAAGAGAGTCAAGTTTTAGGCTCTGTCTCTACTTCTTCTCACACCTCTTGTAGCATTCCTGGTCCACATCTCTGAGTTCACCTCTGCAAGGCTTCACCAGCTTTCTTAAGAAGCCCGTGGCCCAGCTGGGATCTGAAATGTACTTCACATTTTTTTCCCTTTTTTATTGTTTGCCTAAAGCACTTGTGACCAACAGAACAACAAATTTAGGTAATTATAGCCCCATGCAGCTAAAAGAATATATGTGACATGAAAGGAACTGAAACAAGGCTTATCTGGACACTTAACCCCCAAGAATCTGGGTATTCAAAGTGCCCCTCCATATAAACAGGCATCCGGTTTTGAGTGGAAAGGAAAGAAGGGACAAGCTGGTGCATTTTTGAATGCTCACAGAAGTTCACTGGTCTATAGATTTTTGCCAAAAGATTTGAAGTCATGTTTTTAGCCAAGGCAGTATCTGTGAAAGATTTGTTTAGATTGCTGACTTTTAGTTATTTATGCACTGCAGAGTCATACTCTCAAGTCACAAAATTGTAGTTTTGAGCTCTGGTTAGACTACTGAAACTTGTAATAAAGAGGGATAATGATATGATAATGTTTATCATCCTACCTGGTATGAGATCACAGGTAAACACTGTTTTGTCCTGAAATACAATAAAGTTTTGGTCTTTAGACACTTCTACAAAAATGTTCTGTCATTAGTCAAATACTTTTGGACAACCTTGGCTCCCAAATTTTAGATACATGCTCATAATGCCGCTTATTTTATTGTAATAGATTCCTCTTTTGCCTAACCTCTAATATTCCTACTGCTAGGGACGAGAAGCGATTGAGAAAATCTCAAGATGCGAATTGAAACTATCAGTAGGAGATTGGATTACGTTTAAGTTTGGAGCTGGAATTCTCAAGATATTCATTATCAGCTAGTCTCAGGGATTTATTTTCAGCATGTTTACATTCACTGCATGCACAGCTTTAAAGTGTTCATGTTTGTGTTCATGCTGCCTGACAAAGGACACATTGCATCGATGTGCAGGAATGTGTGTTATCTGTCTAGTATCAGACAGATTTATTTTTTCTTACTCTTAACTTTGTCCTTTAACAAATATTTGTTAGTTTTAGTTAGAAAAACCCAAACAACCTTAATATTTGAAATCCACCACAGTGTAAATAAACATCTAATGGTCTTTCTATTCTCTGATTACATAGTTACAGTGGTAGTAAAAATACTGAGAGGTGAAGCATGTTGGTGTTGTCCAAATATAAATGTGTTTCTGATTTGACCACAAGAAACAACATAATTCACATTTTTTATTATAAACTATTTAAGGATTTTTTTTTTCCCCCAGACATAAAAAGTTTTTACTCTAACTAAACTACTAAAAGCACAAACTAAAGCAAGCTCCTCATTAATGCTTAATGAGCTTAATCATAGTTGTTGACCCACCTGTCTGGTTTAAGAAATGACAGTAAACGTTATTCATTGAACCTCCACTGGAGTAAGTACTGTGAAATAGGTGATCAAAACAAATGAAAAAGGAATGTAATAACAATAATAATAATTAAAATGATTGTTTTTAAATTATATGATTACTCTCCACTGAAAAGGCAACATCTGAAGTAGAGTCTTTTTATGAAAACACTTCTAGTTTGCAGTTTCTTTGGTGTCTTGCTTTAAAAACAAACAAACCAACAACAACAACAAACCCCAACAAAAACCTGCTGTAATTGCCAACTGTGTTACTTAGTAGGCCCCACACATTGTTGAATTTCCATTTATCTTAGTAAATTAGTAATGCATTTTCCTCCTTTTCACTTTGCTTATTGTCTGGTTTGGCCCCTTTTGAGGGAAATATTCAATCTCATGGAGTTCCACTGGGACCCTTGTCTGAACTTAAGTACTTCACTGCATCATGGTGCTTTCCAGAATTAAGGTCTTTCTGCTCTGCCAATAAAATATCCTAAGGAAGCACAGAGTGCATTGGAGAAAGGACAGACAGAAGTGGAAGGGAAAGTGATCTCTCTGCCTATACAAGCATGTCCAACATGTGGGAATGGTCATGGGGAGAAAGATAAAGCAAAAGTGTTCTACTGAGTGTCAATGGGAAGCATAAGTGAAGAACCTGAATAAGACAGCAGAAGCTTAGATCAAGATTTCTGCTTAGTTGTGTGTTTGAAAAGACTATGAATAGGATAGATAAAAATAAAATATTGGGTTTTAACGATAGGAAAAGAAAGAAGCAAAATCACTCTTCTCAACCTCTGTGAGCAGCTTCTCATTTGACAGACACGGGAATCAATTTCACTAAGTCATTGCGGTCCATCAGAAAACTCAGAGCTCATTTTATGTGGAAAAAAAAGTCATTGAAATGAAATTATTGTAAGACAGATATCTGGAGAAAAGATTTTCATCAGATATATCTATGTGAAGAAAATGCCATGAAATTTTTGTTCAGATGTAAAGAAGTGTTTTTCTTTTAAATGTTCCCTGAGTTTTCTGACTGCAGGTTTTCCCCATAGAAGGAAAGAAAAGAAGAAAAGGGGGCCTTCAGATTTAAACTGATCTGTATAGAAAGATCCTATTTTATTCCATAAAATAGCACAGAAATATCCTAATATTTATTTCAAATTAATGAAAAAATAGCCAAGATTTTAATCCCACAGATTAAAAAAAAAAAAAAGTTTTAATTCACTCAAAATTTATATTGAATAAAAATAAAATATTTCAAGATAACATGAAAGTTACATTAAATACTGCATGGAATATGTGTAAATGTTTAATTTTTACATTATCAAAACAATTTGGGTTTTTTTTCTTGGACTTATGAAAATTGAAACTTATAATGTCAATTTTAATGAATTTCATACAGTGAATTTACTATCTGAATGGAAAGAAAGAGAAAGAACATCAAATCTTACATTGCTTAAACCTTTTGATTAATTTTATTTTTTCATATGATAGGAAATTTTAAAGTATTTTTTTTCTTTTCGTAGCACAACAAATAAATATTTTAGAATTTGCCAAAGTCAGTATATTTTTTTTATTTTATTTTAAGCTAGTTCTTTAGAGGATCAAGTAGAGGCTGTGATAATATACCAGTTTAAATCTCACATGTTTTTAATAGTCTTTCAGAGTGTACCAGAAGTACCTTCCAGCCCATGGAACGGACTGCTGAAAAATTCACATTAAACAAATTTTGTGAGCCAAGACTTGCATAAATCATAGAGAAGTCACGTTTGTTTTAAAATGACACAATGCCCCTGGACTTTCAAAAATTCATCTGCATTTTTTGAACTGAGGAACAAAGATGAATCTAAAACTGAAAGGAAAACTGAAGAATTAATTCATCCCAAAAGAAATTGTTTAACAGGTTTTATGACGCTTATATGAATTGAAATTGCTAAAATTTAGTTCCTGGCTCCACGTGCTTATCTGCAGTGCTCATTGCCCCCAGAATGTTCAAGGAAGTGTAACTCCATGACTAAATGGTTGTTTAGTAAAGGAGTTTAATAAGAAGCAACAGCAGATCCATTTCTTGAGGAAGAAATGCATGGTAATTTATGGGATGGTTTAATAACTTTTCAAGTTCACTTTCAATGTTATTTTCAATGCTGTTATTTCCTTCTGCTTTGGTTTCAGATCTGTTTTTACAAGTGTACTGGACTCTGAAGCCAGCCCTATTTGAAGTTTTCAACTTTGTTTACTGATTAACAATGCCAGAAGCTGCAGCTGAAATTTTACTCATTTTAATTAGCTTTCTTCAGCCACTGCACAAATGAAGTATGAGTTTATTTAATCCGACAGTGTGTGTACAGAGCCAGAGATTTGACTTGTGCTCTTTAATACATTCCTTGAAGTTGCTTCACTTGGTGATTCATTTACATCAGTAAGTGAAAAGTCATCAATCTCATCTTCATTTGAAAGCCTTGCCATACTTGCTAATGATATGCATGATTGGTCACCACAATAGAAATGTACCACAATTAAAGATAAAGTAGTAGGTTTAGGTTCCTTCCATATATGGTTTTCCAGTACACTAAAAATATTCAGAACATAATAAATAATAATAAAAATAACAAATCAAGACTGGTTAAACATTTAATACTTTATTTCTTTTATAAGTGAGTAAACTGAAGGTCAGAGGAGTTAAGAGATGTAACCAGTTATAGGAACATAATCCTCTAGCCTTCATTCCAATTGCTTAAAATAAATGATGCTGCATCATATAACTAAAAAAGGAGAGTCATGATAGTGAGTCAAGTTGCAAACTACATGATTATTACCTAGCCCAAAGCTCAGTACAATATTTTGTTAAAAGTATGACATTAACAAATGAAGGGAAGGATACTTGTTGGCTTCATTGGTTGATTTTGCCTGAGCAACAGAGAGATGAGGAACTGTGTCTGAAAGCTGCAGAGATAGATCCAGCAGACTGAAATGATTTTCTGCCTTTATAAAATTAATTAAATAATTCAATGTTGAGTATCTTACTTATCATTTGTACTCTCATGCCACAGAAAGGAGGGAGGCAAGGAGAAACGCCAATTCTCATTCCACATGGGATAAAATTTACTTCTGATGGACGAAAATTTGCACCCAGTGAGCATGAGTGCCCATGTCCTTGTGTTCATGTTAAAAGCAGAGATTCTCCTTTTGGTTTGGAACAAAGTAAAAGATTGTCCAAGCAGCGACTTGGCATCATAGAACAGTTTGGGTTGAAAGGGACCTTTAAAGATTATCTAGTAGCTACTCTCCTGCTATGGGTAGGGACACCTTCCACTAGATCAGGTTGCTCAAACCCTAATTCAACTGTCTGTCATACACAACTTTTCTGGTAAACAAGTTCCAGTGCTCCACCATCCTCATTGTAAAAAATGTTTTCATCATATCCTTCTTGTTTTAGACTCTTGTCACTTGCCTTGTCACTACAGGCCCTGGCAAAAAGTCTTCATCTTTCTTATTAATTCTGTTTAAATACTGAAAGCCTGAAATAGGGCCTTCCAGGAGCCTCCTGTTCTTCAGGCTGAATAGCCCCAATTTTTTCAACCTTTCTTCACAGGAGAGGTTCATCCATCTGATACCATTCATGGCCTTCCTGGACTCCCTCCAACAGGTCCACATTTCTTGTACTGAGGACCCTGGAGCTGGAGGCAGAATTCCAAGTGAGATCTCACAAGAACAGAGCAGGCTGAGAGAAATCCATCCCTCACAGCCTGCTGGCCACACTTCTATTCATGTTTGCATCCATGCAGACATATAGCTAAGGTAGACATTTTCTTTGTGTACCAGATATTTTGCAAAATTCGTTGCAAATGACAGATGCAGCAAAGGAGACTGGAGAGAAAAACCCACTTTCAGTCAGTGTAGACCAGACTTTTTTTTTTTTTT
>VWYO01001227.1:53218-82666 GCA_013400275.1 Rhadina sibilatrix
TTTTTTTTTTTTTTTTTTCAGCTCTAGAAACAAATGGGAGGAATGGAGACTGTACACTTCTGCAATTAACTCTTTTCTGGAGATCCTATGAAAATTTAAAAATCCAGGGGAGCAGAAGAGCCTTACCCCTCTTTATTCTCTGGATAATCTAGATATTGTCTTAAATCAGAAATAATGCAGCCACTAAGACAGCTTGGAGTATCTATAAGCATGAGACAAACACACAGCTTCCTCTCTGAGATGCACGGACTTATCATAGTCCCACAAGGACTGTGATGCAGAGGTTGTACTCTAAATGATCTGCTGCTTTTTCTTGGATGTCCAGGTTGGCAGAGAAATACTTCCATTTTCCAGGTGACAACCATAAACAGTCCTGGTCAGGACACAGATCATTCACCAGCCCAAACATTAACCTTGTTTGCAATGGGTCATCTGGCACAAACTGGGAGTTATCCTAATACAGCACTCTCAGCTTAAGATTTCATCCTTTATATTCTGTCTTAACAGAAAATCTAAGATTTTCTTCCATTATACATTTCTAATGACAATACTATGACATATACTATGACAATTACTATTAAATTTGTAGTTTTTTCTATTTAAATACACATTTTTAAAATAATCTAAAATATTGCTGTGACTTCTGTAACTGTAAAATATACCTGCCCTTATTTCTGTCAAAGTAAAAACATTTTCCTTCAAGTTTCTACTTATTTTTGTTTTTTTCTGGTTTTTTGTATTTCTTTGTTGTTTTGTTTTTTTTTTTCTTTTTTTTTTTTGAGGGGGGGGTGTTTGTTTGTTTTAATTTCTTTCCGCACTCTGCTTTTCTTTATGCCGGAGGACTTTCCTGTGAGGGGAGTAGTTTTAGGGAAATGCTGAAAAGGAAATAGGATAAAACTGTCTTGGATTAATTCTGTACTTTTGGATTCCCTTTAGAGAAAATAAGATATACATTTCAGTTGCTGGTGTTAAACAGCAGAGTTATAAACTCTAATGAAGTGGAAGTGAATTATGTCCTCAATGATCTAAGAGGGAAACCTAAATTCCCATAACTTTATAAACAATAAAATGTCAGGAAAATAGACCAACAAAGTATCTGTTCCATCTTTAGTGCTTTTGTATTACATGTTTCATAAAGCACAGCTACAGAGAAAATTAAGAAAATCAAATAAACCAGTAATTTACAGTAGATGATGAGCTATTGTCCTTTTCTCCTTCCAAAATATCAATTTTAAATCCTTGCCTAAATGAAATAAAAATATGACAAGGATTACATATATTCTCATGGACCCAGCTCAGTATTTGATTTTTTTTTTCCTTGTCTTCCTTCAATATTTCCTCTTGTTTCTGAATGTTTCAAATGGTAAGGAGGTAAAAGATTATTGCAGGAGTTGCAAGTGCCTCCAATTCGGTTGAAAACACATGTACTTCAGAACCAGACAGAGCAGGTTGCTCCTCTAGAGTTACTGTGGAAACCAAAACATTTTTTTCCCCTTCAAGGAAAAATAATTATGAGCTGATAAAAAAAAAAAAAATGGTTAATTATATTTTAACATAACTTTACCTTGAGGTGAGTTTTTAAGCTTCTAGAGCAATACAGATTTCAATAAATAAATTTGGCTGGCAGCCATAGAAATGAGGTCATTTGGGCTACCAGTAAACAGTATTGTTCCTCAGCTCAATGAGTTTTCTATTACTTATTAAGAGCCATTGATGCAGACTCCTTGTGGGGGAAACTTATAATACAGTATATTAAAGATAAAGCCTTCTATAAGGTAACAGAGATTTTAGGTTTTTTGGGGGTTTCTTGTTCATATTCCAGGTAATTTTTATTTTTCCACACAATTAAAGAGCCAGACAACTTGCTGAAGGATTTTCTGTGCTTAAGTCTCAAACAATAGTCTTGATTTTGTCTAACAAAAGTGAAACCCCTTAGCTCTATGCTTTGTTTCAGTCTCTTCTCAAGATTACACTGATTTTTAACTTTTCCATTATTTCTAACTTTTATAAAGTAGTCCTCTAATAACAATGTCACATGGTGTCTCAACCCCAATGGACAGTCTAGGTGTCTTTTTAAATGTGGATCTCCAAGAATAGACAGGATGGTATTATCTTGGAAGAACAACTTCTCTTCAAACCTTAGTTCTCTGAATATTGCTTTCCAGGAATTCCTACATTTCTGCTGTGGAATCTGAGAAATATTCCTTGTTTTGAACTCCCAAAATATTAATAAAATAATTTTTGATACTAAAATTTTGCATGGAGAGGTATGTGCAGCACATTAAAAGATTACATGATACTTTCCTACAAAATAATTTCAATAAAAATGTATTTTTTAGCTATGGGTGAATATTTCAGTGTCAGCTTCCTGAAAAAACAGGATAATGGGATCTTATCAACAGAAATCCTATAAAACAAAGCTATTTAAATTTTTAAAGAGAAAATGTGGTGTGACACTTAGGTCTATACATCACTGGACTTCCTGTGTGTGGACAATATTTCAATATAACCTCTAATTTTTCATGAGATTTGGTGCTTTAGAACCTAAAAGATTTGAAGGACTTTGATGGTATGTTAGAAAAAAGTGAAAAGACCACAACTCTACTCCAATAGTTCATACTTTTCAACTAAAAGAAAATCTGGTCACCTTCCAGTTAGGAGCAGCTGAGACCCATCAAACAACTGAAAACAATTTGTTCAGAGCTGGAGCTGTCATAGTCTATTAACGTAAAAAACAAATGAAGTGCTGCTTCTGATTTCAGCTCACCACTTCATACCAGCTCTCTCCCATTTCACTTGACAGTTGTGGACACTGAAATAATACAAAACATAACCCAATCAACAGACTGTGAAGAATATGAAAGCTAAAGACAGATGTTCAAGAGCTATCATCACTTTTCAGCTTTAATTATATTGACATGGAACAAACAAGTGATAAATCAACTATTTTATAGTGTAATAAGCCTTATTCTACCTGTTAACCTAATGCCTCTCTGGGTGGCATATCCCAGGTACATGGAAGACCATGGAGTGTTCTGCATGTAAACAATCAAAGAAACTAATTGAATACTGAAATAACATTTAAATGCTCCTGGGTTTCAAGATGAGCATCACATTCCAGAGGGCTTTTTTGGGTTTTGTTCCTACACTGCTATCTTTTATAACTTTAAAGCCCTTCTTATGTCATTCATTCAAAGTCCTGCAGCAAAACAAAATGGATGGCTATTTGTGTATTATTTACTTTAGGTTTCAGTTTTATTGGCAATAATTGCCAATTACCCAACATGTTGTATGACAATCCATTATTCTCTGGGCCAGCTCATAAAAATGAAAGACAAGGTACAGCATTACTACACAGAGTAGGACTTGGATGCCAGCGTCTTTAAATGAAACTTCTTGAAGTAGCTTGAATTCAAGGATCTATTTTATCTTTAATACTGCAAAAGGCTCTTTGACACTTATGAAATCCAGTTCTGTAATTTCACTGTGATTTAAAAAGGCAAATTTTCCCTATGATATCCAGTTCATAGCTGAAGGATTCACACCAGAAATACAGAAGTCTTTTTCTTTGAAAATTGCTTTTTCAGCTACATCCATACCCTGATGATCTGATTTAAAGTCCAGTGAAAAGAAGAGTGGGATTTCAAGGGTGTGCTTGATTTCCAAGTTCCTCTAAGAAAAAAGACCCTCCAAATGAAAATTCCATGGAATCCTGAGAAAAGGAGTATGCTAAGTATTGAAGAAGAATTTTAATGGTCCTCATTAGCTCAATGAAAAAATTATCTGCTCATCCAGCCGGCCAGTTAAATTAAATTTCACTTTCCAACTTAAAGCACAAAACAGGTTCCAAACCAAGGTATTGTCTGTGTGTTCATTGTTGCCCATTCTGTACTCTGTGCTTGTAGGCATCACATTCCACTGCCTCAGGGAGAGAAGGTGGGTAACAAATAACCCTTTTTTTCCTCTATGCCCAGCAAAACAACCCAGAAAGCCACAGCAAAAACATAAATGAACCAAAACTGTTCCAGACTGTTGGATTGCTATGATTTCACAGAATTTCTATTTGCAATCCTGGTGAGCCCAGTCTTTCTGCTCCTGGTATCCCATGACTCAAGGAGAGGTCATGTCCCATTGTGGGAGATAGAGGACAGAAAGTTGGATTTGATCTTGGAGGTCTTTTCCAACTTTAATGATTCTATGAATGGACAGAGTAATCCCTTCCATATATATTCAGTTTGCTCACAGCCTTTGGCATGTACTGTGGTCAGATCAAGACAGAGTAATTTCAAGGTTTTATGTTTGCTCTATTAGTAGCTTACTATGAAATGCAAGCAATGGAGAGACGTACATAGATAGCAGATTTACACTAACTTTTAATGTTTGTAGACTTAGATGACTTTCATGATAATGCTTCTCTGTTTGGTTTGGGGAGTTTTGTGTATTGAATATTTAATGATGTTTTAATTGTTGTTAGTTGTTCTGATTAGAGTTAATCCATGTGGCACCTACAGTGTGCTGGCAGGGGGCGCTTCATAAATGAAAATGGTCATTATTTCTTACTGTAAAATACTGAATCACATTTAGGGAAATGGACTGAAATTTTACAGATGGGTTGTTTTATGAGTTCAGCAGAAAAAAATAATACATGTAGCTTGTTAGGCAATACTGCACAGTAACTGTCTCCCTCATCGCATGTCTTTTTCCCAATAGAATAAACTCCATCTGGAGAAACTACAGTTTATGGAGATGGGAGACAATTATAAAGGTACTATTTTTCCTCCACTAAGTGAAGTCAGAGGTAATTTTTTGCCTCTAACAAGGAGTATCAACTTCTTGGTCATGGGGACAGCAATAAAGTTGTTCTTAATGTGTGATCTCTGGCTGCCACACAAAACCCACACACACAAGTAGGAATTGCTGCTACCTTTCAGACCACCTTCAGCATCTTCAAACTTGTGTATGAAGAGCGTGGTATATAGACATGTTGAATCTACTCTATCATGTCTAAGTCTCTCTGACTTCACCAATTTTCCCATCTGTCCCTTAACTTAAATATATTCCCTAAGAGCAGGTTTTTTATTGTTTTGGCTTACAAAGGTTTGGCCTCCTATAGAAATAATTGTATTTCAGAGTCATTATATGACTGTGCACGTATCTGCTTATCTGATTTCATTGTTTAGTAATATGACAACAAGAGCACTCAAGATTCTGGCAAATGACCTCTCCCTAACTTCTGCCAAACATTATTAATGTTGAGACAATGCTCAATTTCTGAGCCAATGTTAAATTTCATGTTCCTAATAAACATTTTCCTCTACAACAAGAAAATCTCTGCTGAAAACCATCTTCTCAGAGTGCTCTTACTGCTACTGTGAAATGCTAGACTGAAAAGGCTGTAAATCAACAGGCTGTCCTCAGCCTCAGACCAGCTGTTAGAGGAATTAGTCAGCACACGCTTATTTAATTTGTCCTACTCTTGTGACTTGAGACTGACCTTCAGCAAATGCAGCCTATGAGGAGCAGGATTTGATCAATTCCTACTGGCCTGAAATTCTTTGCCTCAAGACTAAATGGGCTGAGAATGTCAGTATCTGGCCAGCACACAGCCATCCCTGATGTGAAAGGAAGACAGATGGGTGAAAAGCTTAGGGTTGAAGAGATCATCAGCTTTTAGATTATAAGAGATTTTCTGAAGTTGAACATTTCTGATGTACCTCATCAGCTGACAGTTTCATCAAGAAGACACAGGAAAATTTGTTAAACTACTCAATGTCCTCATAGCTGGGTCACTCTTTCAGCATGTTTTGGAGATTCATTCTGAAGCCCTTGTTACACCTAAACCACAGTGATGAGATCCTTAATTCATTTAGACATGACCTTGCAATAAGTGTCTTACATTTTAGGTTAACCAGCCTTCATCTGCAAGGAGTTATTGCCAAACTTGTGTCTGAAATGGTCTAAAATTTTGAAAGTTGCTATAAATATGAGATTTCCCATCCACCATCTGGAAGACCCAAATCCATATTTAGTATAAAATGTCATAATGACATTGAATTCTACTCCATCCTCAAAAGCGAAGTCATAATTTTAAAAACCTATTCCTAACATACAGCAACAGCTCTTTCTTTTCTTTCCTTTCTCCTTCTGCCCTCTCTTTTTCTCCTTTAATATGAGCTATTACATCCACACACTCTAATCTGAGTGTTCTCTCCTGATATGCAGCAAAACAAAGAATATCACAGATTGTTGCGTTTCTACATTCGTAATCAGAAGTGTGTGAAACAGGCAGATCATAAAGCTGGTTTTACATTGCTGATATTATTCTGATATTGTAATTTGCATTGAACTAAAATAATTTTTCTTTCATTGGTCTCTATGGTCATAATGAAAGCAATAATTTATCTAGGTAGCATTTTAGTTTGTTTTTATTTTGGATAAAACTTAAATATATTCCCTAAGATCTTTTTAAAAGGCAGGAGTAGAAAACTCATAAAAATAAAAGTGCTGTTAAGTAAGTCGTAAATTACAAAGTGATACATGAACGCAATAACTCAAATGGAAAGTTGGAGAAAATAATAATACTATTGTACTGGCAATGCAAAGGTTACAGAATGCAAAAAGGGAGTTTAAGAATCTCAAAGAAACCTGTAACATATCTGCTGAAATACAATTGAATTTTTGAGAGGAAGGTATAGAGGGCTTACAATCACCAGGACTTAGAGGAAAGCAAAACTTCTTCAACTGTTTAATTGTTCTGGGTTTTTTTTGATGTCATGTGAAGGATGCTTTTCTTTAATTATATGGAGCATTTTTCTTCTATCAAATAGAAAACAAACCTTGAAACAGGAATTTGTGAACCTTGCCTTTATAAACTGAAGCTGTTAGTGTCTGGTTCTTGCTGTTTACTTCAGAGCTAAATGCAGTAGATGTAAATGTAATGGTACAAAACCTTTGAAAGTAATTAAATCACATAAGTAAGATTAGTTCAACTCTTAAGATAAAAGGGTTGAGGCTGCTTTCATGAAAAAGAGCTGTGCATTTATAAAACCATAAAAACACTTGCTTAAATCATTAGTGTACTTAGCTGTTTCAGTGATAGATATTGGAATGCATCACATCAGTCACCTCTTAGGACTTTGCATATACAACATCTGCTCTGTTCTCCTGTTCCAACAATTTCAGTTTCAAAGAAAAAAATCCTAAAGATCTGTGAACAAAGAATAATTTTCTTTTTGTGCTATTTTTGCTCCTTTATGGTAACGCTTGATAAGGTTGTAGGGTTTAGTATTTTTGTCAGTCAATCTCTTTTATTATTCATGTTTCATACAAAAAAGATTCAGAACTTAAATATACTTCAGTCTAATATTTGTGACTATTCATCATCTGATAGTTGAGAGCAGTTTGGAAGAGGCATGAGAAAAATAGATGTTTCTAGTCCCTCAAGTAATACAGCATTGTGATTATGATTGCTATTAAAATAAAGAAGACTGGTTGTTTATGGGCTTTGGCATTATTAAAATGAAGGATGACAAAGAAGGCACATAAGAAAAAATTGTCTAAAGATTCCTAGAACACACGAATAATATAATCTCATTTTCAGAGAAAGAACATTATATCAAAATTGACTGTATATACTTAAATTTCAAACAGTTGGGCTCTTTCTCAGAGAGAGGGAGAGAAAAAAAAGATCGTGTAAGTGAATTGAGGAGAGTAGAATCTGGATTTATTTCTCGTCTATATTTTATAGGAAGTAGTTAAATGCAAGTGCACTGCCCACTTGCACCATGTAGGATTTGCTAGACAAGCTGGCATGGGAGAAGGAGAAAAGGAAGAAAGAATAAAAAAGATATATGAAACTCTTTGAAGTGAGGGAGTTCAAGATAGAGGACTAAACTCTAGTTTAGTCCAGTGTCTATAAAATTTAGATGTGGAAACTCACATGCTTAGTCTTAATGTAGACAAAATATCTGGAGGTGTTTGGAACCCTTAGTCACTTCTGGGAAAACAATAGCCTCAGAATTTTCCAAATAGTCCAGTCCTCAGATGTGTCAAGGCATCAATATATATAATAAGTTTTAAAGAAGCTAAGATATTGCCATCAAATCACTCTATATAAAAAATGTGATTTTCTTTCTTCCTTTACAATAGGTCTGCATCAGACACTAAATAACTTCAATATAAAAGTTCAATATTTGTCCCACTATAAAGGTTTATCTGAAATTTGTGACAGGAGTAAGGGGAATTATTAAGCTATTTTCTTAAATTTCATCTCATTGAGTGGTAGAAAAAACTGAGTCAATCAAAAAGAAAAAAAAATTTCCAGAAAAACTGTATTCTGAGTATGTCCCCAATGCTACACTTAAAATGGCTTCTTTCATGCAAACGTATAAAAACAACACTTTAAACATTTATCCAAAAATAACCAATTAGAACCATAGCATCATAAATGGTTTGGATTGGAAGAGACCTTAAAGATCACCCAGTTCCAGCCCCACCCTCTCATGGGCAGAGAAACCTCCCACGAGATCAGGCTGCTCCAAGCTCTGTCCAACTTGACTTTGAACAATGCCAGGGATGGGATTCTCTGAGCAACCTGTTCCAGTGCCTCACCACCTTCACAGTAAAGAACTTCTTCCATATATCCAACCTACTTTTCCCTTCTTTCAGTCTGAACCCATACTCCATATCCTATCGCTATAGTTTCTGAAGAACTCCATCTACTCCATCTTCCCTGTAGCCCCCCTTCAGATATTGGAAGGCTGTTTTGAGGCCCTGACACAACTTCCTTTCCTCTGGGCTGAACAGCCCCAACTCTCTCAGTCTGTCCTCACAGGGGAGGTGCTCCAGTCCCCTCACCAACTTCATGGCATCCTCTAGACTGGCTCCAACAGCTCCACACCTTTCTTAGGTAAGGGGACCCCAATCTGAATGCAGCACTCCAGGTGAGGTCTCATGAGAGCAGAATAAAGGAGGAGAATCACTGTAAATATATGAGTGGGAAAGGACAGACAAGGAGCTTCAAGACATTGGAGCTGAGATGCCTTTAAGCCACCCCTTTGCCTTCTAGATCCTTGCTTAGTTGTAGTAGCTTGTTGTCAGGAAGGAACAATTCTGGAGAGCACAATTTCCCTTGAACTTAGCTCTTGTCAAAACTGTGCAGTAAACATTTGCACACTAGCCTGTGAAAGTAACAACAGCCTGATGTCCAAGCAGCACCTTGTTCTGGCACAGCCTGACTCCAGACAATATCCTGAGCTCTGGTCAATGTCTTGGCTTGGGCTTAGAAAACAGATTCAGTCCCACCTCTGCCTGTGGTTTACTGTGTGACTTTGGGCATATCTCCCCTAGATAGATCTGTTTCCTCATACCTAAAATATATTTGCAGACACCATGGGTCCCCTGGGGAAAATTGTTCTACCACAAAGAGCTGAGATCAGTTGTGCTCAGGCTGTAAGTGGCAAGGACTCTGCTGACCTTGCTAAGGTCTCTTCAGAAAATCCAAGCCTGTATCTAATCCATGCCAGGCAGAAGTAGCAGGGCTCTTGTAGACCAAGCAGGCAGTGAGGTTAGAGTAAAGCAGTTGGCCACATTAGAAAGGCAGGACTACAGAACTTTCTGCAATGCAGTTGCAACAGTTTCTGCTACTCTTAGCACCTGTCTCAGCAAGAGATTTTTCTGTGAATGCTTTTCATGGGGTTTTTATGCATTCAGGAGGTAAAGATCAAGACTTCCATCACACTGTTAGTCTGAACCAATCTCAGAGTTCTTCTATTCTTATTCCAGTAAGGAATTATCAACTGCTGAAATTGTTCAAAATGAAGGAAAGAACTTTTAAAAAAAGGCACAACATGAATAAATTCATTTTTTCCTCCAAATTCCTACTCTATTTTGAGGGAATTTGGAGTTTGAAGTCCCAGGGGTTTTTAGAATACTAGAAGACATTGACAAAACTGAAAAAAAAAACTAGACTCAGGCTTGAATAAGACTTCCCCTCATCCCAGCATACTATTGATATCTCCTGAAATCTTACCACCCACCTGCCTTTGAAGATTTGAGCCCCTTCCCATAGAATATAAAATAAGAATACAGATCTCCTGCTTGTATTTCTCACAAAACTGAAGCCCTTCTTGGGGCCTGGATAAATAACAGAGCTTGATTATTCTAATAAATGTATGTAGGATAAAGACTGAGATTTAATTCAACTTTAGACAAATGTAGATCTTCTGTTAAAGGCAGCCAGGGTTGCATTTATTAAAAATTATACATTCAACTGTATTCACTAATATTGGTCACATTCAAACATGAGAGGTGAGAGGAAGTATAGAATATATTTTCTTTTTAAGCTCATCATGGCCAAAGAGATAGGTGTGAAAAAGAAAAGGCAGCAGAGTAACTACACCATGCCAGCCTTTCTGAGAACATCTCTTGAAGAGACTGAGAAAACCTGCCAGGGTGCTACAGAAGTTTTGATGAAGGGAAGCACTCGGATAAGGACATTAAATCTGGGCTGATACCAGCATATGGAAGTTGAAGTCTTTTCTCATTATCTTGGCTGATTTTCTGCCAGGAGACACATCTGTTGGACTTCTGCAGGAGCCCTGTGGGAATATAAACCTAGGCAGTCAGACCAGCCTGCTAAATCGTATTTATGTAACATTTTTAGGTAATTTCTCACATCAAGGGATGCGCTGGCTCAGAAACACACTTGGGGCTCATGGAGGGTGGGGAAAAATCTTGTGGAAGGCATGTTTGCCATCTGATGGGAAACTACATGGACACCAGTGGAGAATTCTCCTCCAAAAAATGAGAATTGACTGCTCCTCAGGATTACTTAGCAAATTGCTCACATTACTTATTTAGAATGATAATTTCCCTGAGCTGTCAAAATCCCAGATTTAAGACATATGATTGAACTGCTGTTAGCAGCAATAATGGTTATGGTAAACTAATGGCAGTTTCATGCAAATTCTTTAAACTTTAAACATTGTAAAGTTTTAAAAGCTTAGGGCTTTTGTCATTTCAAGCCAACACTTCCACATTATTATCATATTTTTGGACTTAAAATTCTTTTTTTTTTTGGAGTTTGAATACCCCTAGAGGGTTTCTTCTTTATACAGATAGGGGAAAGAACATGGTGTAATGACACAATGAATTATAGCCTTGTCTCTTACCTATTCACCCAGTTTCAGATATTTGGCTTGTTAAACTCCTGCTTTCCACTCACACGTGCAGAACTCTCCAGGGCAACACCTCTAATATGTCTTGATGCATTGCATATGTCAAGGTGGGTTTTGTGTGTTTTTCTAAAGATTGATCCTGATTTTAATGAAAAATGAAGAAGAATATTGTGCTGTAAAAAGTTGGTTTTATGTTAGCATTTCAGTTATCTTCATCATAGTTGAGAAGCAGAAATATGACTTCAGCTAAGTCCATTTTATCTCAGGGACAAATACCCAATGGAGGAGTGTGCATTTCATAAGGACCTGCATTCTGATGACTTCTCCAATTTAATACTGAAATTTTAAAACAAAACAAAACATAACCACCACACCCCAAGAAGTGACTTTTTTTAAGAGCTCAGGATTTGTCCAGTTGCTGTAAAGACCAAACAAACAAATAGTTTGACAAAAAACCCCAAAACTTCTGTATAATTGTCATCTGCAAAAGTTTAGAAGTTATGAAGATTCTGTAAATTATTAATTAGCAGTATACGCTCATCTGAAACTAGGGGCTAAATAACAATATCTCCTGGAGGAATATTCAATTGTTCTCACTGAATTTTATATCTGGAGTTTCTCTCTAAAGTCCAAATCTAATAAATGACCTCTGCTGCTGAATCTCAGATAGGTTTATCTGTCAATAAAACCCAGGCACAGTTTGGTGTGCATCAGTGTTTTGATGGATCAAGTGAGAGAACTAAGTCATCTTCTTTCCTGATAAAACTCCAAGTACTGAATGTTCAGCAGCTTCCTACCAATAATGCATAGCAAAATGTAAGAACAGGAGTTGTCATACAGTAATTTGACATTTATGACACAAATGAATGCTTTGAATATACAGAGTTACTCCTTCAACTTTTTCTTAAGGAACCACCTCATATATCTTGAAAATTTATATGCTTGTGTCCAACTTGCGAACAATTAATTGGTACATCCTTCAGAGTAGAGAGGGTTTTTTCTCTACTTCTTTTTCCTTTTCATATATATACACATGACATCTCATTATTAAGTATGTTGGGAGCACTTATCTGCATGGAGGAAAGGAAGTGATTTTTTCCAAGTTGTAATGATAAGCTAAAAGTAAACCCTGCAAGGTAAAATCTGTTTAAAATGTGGCAATTGGGGAAAATATGTCCCCCAAGCATAGCAAACACACTATCAAAGTGAGTTAGCTACCAATTAACTTCTATATTTTACACAAAGGGCATTAAATTCTAGGGTAAAAATATGCCTGCTCTCTATGAACAGCAGATCATACAAAATGAGCTCCAGACAAGGTGGTTTTCATTGTGTTTTCAGCATTCAACTGACTTGCTGGAAAATATTTGCTCTTCTGTTAAAAATGTATTCTTTCTCTATGTAAACTCCTATCACTAGGCATATGGAAAAAGAGAAAGGTCCAATGCAGTAAATTAAAATGTGAGATCCTAGGCAGGTTCAGACACTATGAAACAGGACCCAATTTTGACCAAACTAATCAATGGATAATCTCCTCATAAATTCGGATGTGCCTAAACTTTTCCAGCTGGAAACAGTTGGAGAAGCAAAACATCCTAGCAGAGACAAGAAACTTAATTCTCAGTTTCTGTGGCCTGGTTAATGTCATCTGCACATGGGAAAATATTTTAGCTAGTCTCTGTATTTCACCTCACAGTCACCAGGAGCATGTATATCAGGGAAAAAACAACAACAAACAAACAAACAAACAAACAAAAAACAAAAAACAAACAACCCCCCCAACAACAACAACAAAAAACCCACAAAACACCACACCCACAAAAAAAAAACAAAACCACAAAAAAACCCCCCAAAAAAAACAAAAAACAAAAACAAAAAAAACACCAACCGAAACCAAACAATAAAACCCCCAAAAATGCAAACAAACAAGCAAAACCAAACAAAACCCAACAAAACTCCCAAACAAACCATATTGAGTTCACCACAGTACAGGGGATGGATGAGGCTGGAAGGGACCACTGGAGGTCACCTAATCCCTCCTCAAGCATGGTCTGCCCAAGAACACATTGCTCAGGATTGTGCCCAGACAACTTTTGCATATCTGCAGGGAAGGTGACACCACAACCTCTCTTGACTTCCCTAACTAACTAACTAACTAACTAACTAACTAACTAACTTACTTTAAACAACTGCTTTATCAATTGTAAATGTGCTTCACTAGAATTTTGTCCCTATTTTTCTTTCTGAGATTATCAGAAGATATTGTAAGGACCCTCCATTAGAGCATCATTGCATGGCTCTCATGCCTTCAACAGGTAGGTCCTGTACCCTGTTCTGTAAAACTGAATACTTCCAACCTTTTTGGGCATCTTCTGGTGCCATCATCTGGTGCCATCAATTGGAAAAATGGTGCCATTTCTGGAAAAATTATTTTCCAGTGTTTGTGTCAACTTCATAACTTAGCTTGCAAAGTTATATTTGAGAGAGGCTTCCAATTATTTCATTTTGCCTCCTGAAGATATCCAGGTAGATACAATACTGTAGAATTAGATTTTGATTATCAATGACAATTAGTTCTATATCTACATAAAATACCTGCACAGTGACGCTTGTATTCAAATTTTTCAGGATTATACCCAACCTCTGCTTCATATGTCATCACCACTAATACACTGTCCTGCACATGTATGCATATATATGTATACACACAGTAAAATAGCAGAAAATCAGGAAAAACAAAAGATTGAAAATATTTTTGAAAATATAGTGGGAAAGGTCACTATTGCCTCTTCACCTTGGTTTTTATGACTTCTAGGAACCACAGCATTCATACCCTCATTTCATGGCTGCAGTGACAGTTGACAGGCAGTCTTTTCTCACCCTGGGATACCCCCACCCTGTGACACACTATTAGAAGATAGAAGACTATCTTCTAATTCAGAAGAAATATGAATAGTCCCTGAGAGTGCTCTAAGGAGGAAGAATGTTGAGGGAAATCTAAGGATTAAATCAATGAAGATCAATTCCTGGAATGCAACTACATTGATATCCCAAGGTGCATTTAAACATGCATGTAATCCTGGTGTATACACCTAATTGTATCCATACAGTAAAGAGCATTTGGAAGTATTTGGCTAAGTGCTTCACCTGAGGGCTATGTCTCAGCTCCATTGACTTCCACAGGGATGAGATTACTGCAGAATTGAATGTGTTTCTGTTTTGTAGGAAAACTTTTGAGGCTTCAGCAAGGACCCATTGAAGGGTCCAATGAGCTTAAAAAGAGCTCCTGACTTCACTGTGTGATCAGACATTATAAAATACAAGATTCAGATACATTTCAATGAATTTTCTAGATCCATCCAACATACATTTTATCTGTTAGAGTCTAATTTTGGATATTTTTACTATGGTAATTTATACAATACACTAGAAAGAACTGAATGTTGTTCCTCTAGGGTCAGTACAAGAGCCCACATCGTTTAACAACATTTTCAGCAGCATGGACAGCAGGATAAACTGCACCCTCAGCAAGTGATGGCACCAGCCTGGCCTCATCAGGAGTGATGGCACCAGCTGTATGTTGTGGCCAAGGAGAG
The DNA here is from genome assembly GCA_013400275.1 of Rhadina sibilatrix. NCBI lineage: Eukaryota > Metazoa > Chordata > Aves > Passeriformes > Phylloscopidae > Rhadina > Rhadina sibilatrix. Next base: position 67,992 of record VWYO01001227.1, read on the forward strand.
AAGGAATCCCACCCAGAGGGAACTTGAAAGAATCATACATGTTGCGTAAAAATGGTAAAACATTGACAGAAATGCAGGAGAGAAAGGTTCCTTGTGAAAGAGGAAAGAGAGCCAGGGAATTTATGAACAAGCTCTATATGAATTTAGTAATTTCTCTAAAGGATTGTGGGGTTGTTGATTTTTAAGCAGTTCATTGTGGCCATACAAAATCCTTATTACTGTGACTGTACACAGAGGTCACAGTGGGGTTTTTTTCTATAGTTTGAAATTAAATGTAACTTTTGTCAGTCAATTTCTAGGGAAAATACTTTCACTTATCAGTTCAATTATTTCCATAACTATTTTAAAATGTAAGTTGCATTTTACAGTTTATGTTCTACTTAACAGACTTGTTTAAGTGAATAATTGTATGAAGTAAACCTGAAGGGACATGGTAAAAGAAACATTTCTTATTTTGAAATTGGAACGGACATTAAAAGAAAAAGAAAAGTAAACTAATGTCCCTGCTTAGGCCTATTTAATAAACATTATCCTGACATTTATTTAAAAATGGAAACTCAGGATCTGTTGCATTGAGTCAGAAAATCAAACTGTCCACTAATTCCTATTCTTGCATGTTTCAGAAAAATGTAGAGGTTTCTTTGTGAATAACTGAGTAAAATCTTTCATGAACATTTTCTTACTGATTCTAACGTAGTTACTGTATCTGTTTTCTGACTTTGAGACGTCATATATTCCCCACATTTTTCCTTATCATGATTAGTTCTTTCTAAACTGATAAACACATGCAGAAATTGAACAAAAGTAATGTTTAACCAGCTTCTTTTGGAGACAAGGAAATATAAGGTTGATGTCTGGTAATGATGTCATTTCTTTTTCTGTTTTGCTGAGACATTCAGTAGGAGAGATGGCATGACTGTATTGCTTCTTGATTGCACTGAAGTGTAAACATAGAAGTACTTTTCTTCAATGGAATTATTTTGGGTTTTTATAGGAGTGCTCATGTAATTATTTTCTCATCAGGGAGACCCCTGCTATTTTGGGCTGTTTTGTTGGATGCTATAATGTATTTATCATTAATTTCACAGCAAAATAAAAACATGAAGGTTAATGAAGGTAATGATTATAATAAATTCATCTTTACAAGTCTCCTGATCAAGGAGCTCAGGACTTTGCTACATCATGCTTATAGTTTGCCAAGTCCCAGTTCTTTATATTTAAATTTCTTCTGAGGATCTGCTTTTGCATGATAAATCATGTGTATCTGCTTGAGAGATGGGTTTAGATCAAACTCAGTTTGCCTTGTATTTTAAGGGTGGAAAGGTCACACCAACGACCTTTAAGATGCAATCATTCAAGTGAGGAGTGATCAAGGCGTGTTTGTGTAACCAGATTCAGGAGGATGAAGCCAGAATGCCAAATACATCTGGAAAGTAAAAGAATCATGGAATTTTTAAGGTTGGAAAAGACCTCTAAGAGCATCGAATCCAACTGCCATTTTCACCTCAAAACTGTGTCTCTAAGCATAAAATTTGCATGTAGTTTGAATGCTTCCAGAGAAGGTAATTCCACTGCGTCCCTGGGCAGTCTGTTCCAATGCCTGACTACCCTTTCAGTCAAGAAATTTTTCCTACTATCAAACTTAAACCTCCCCTGATGCAACTTGAAGTTGTGTCCTCTTGTCCTATCACTTGTTACCTGGTAAAAATGTTTCCAAAGGCAACTTCAGATAGACTTGTAAAACTATTAAAAAAAGATTGACCCCAGCTGGCTAAAGTTTCCTTTCAGGGAATTTTAGAGGGAGGCTTTCCTGAGCTTCCTTTTGTCCAGACTAAGCAATCCCATTTCCCTCAAATTCTCTCATAAGACATGTGCTCTATATAGAGCATATGTTTAGGAGAAATTCCCTCAGAGAAGGACAGCAAGAGTTTTTCTATATACATAGATATATGTTATTTTTTTGAGGTCAGATGCAGATTGAAAGAAAGCACTCTAACAACACTGATAAAATATAAATTATTTTATTCACAGATGCAGATGGACAGAAAACCATCTTCCCACAATCTGAGCTGGCCAGACTTGGGAAAGATACGATGTCTAAAATCTTTTCCCAAAGTTCACATGTTTTGCTTCTAAGTGATATTTCAGTAAAGCCATTATTTTTAATATGCACAAGTGTTTTATTTTATGACACTTGAGATTGCAGAAATGAATGGGAAATCAAATGCTACTGATTATTACTCAATGTGAAAATTAGATTATCTTTCTCTTAATAGCCCTTAAAATATATATTTTTAACTGACTATGATATGGAAGAAAAGCACTGTATACAATTCTGATAGAAGACAAAAGTGATTTAATCTAAGCAAATTGATTTTATTTGCATTCAATGTAAGTATATGCAAAAATAGGTCCATATATAAAGTTCCTGATATTAAAAAATTAAATTTTGAGAAAACTAGTAGAATTAGCTGGACTTAAGGGATCAGGAACTAAAACACAATAGAGACCTGGAATTTTGGAAATTCAGTGACAAAAACACCCCACGTTAAATTACAAAATACATGAATCTATAGCTTAAAGAAGTAATTGTGCAAAAAAACCCCATGAAATTATAAATTTTCAGATAAAAAGGATGTGATAAAATTAGTGTTCCAAGACATGACACCTAGAGGGTAGGAAAAAAGTTTCCACAGGCAATTTCAGATAGACTTGTAAAACGATTAAAAGAAAGAGCAAAGGTCTTGTTCCTGAAAAAAGAAAAAAGAGTAAGAAAATGAGGAAATAAGTAGAGTCAAGAGAAAAGCAAAACTAACAAGGCTAGTTTTGAATGTGTTCAAGTGTGGGGGGACTGGATAATTCCTAACCCCATTTCTGAAACAGCTGGGACATGAAATTACAGGTATGGGAGCAAGCATCTAGACTAAATCTAGCTAGATAAATGTGATATCTTGTTTAAGAAGAGGAAATTAACACCTATACTTAACAACAAAGGAGGGTAAAATGATCCAACCCTCTGCAAGCTTTTTAATCTAATATCAGCTGTATCAAAGGGTTTAGAATACTTTCTTTAAAAAACACAGAAAGGATGGTTAGTGTAATAAAAAATCATGCACAAATCTATGTTAGCAAAAATAGATCATGCCACAGTCTGCTGAAAGAGATTTCATAGTTAAATGAAAAGATGGTGGCTCTAATACATGGGGATTTCAGCAAAGTATTTGACATGGTGTTGAAAATAATAGAAGTTAGGCTAGAAAGTGAGAAAGAGTAAAATGTTTTTCACATTATATACACATGAGAGGGTATATGTTTAAATCACAGTAAACACGGAAAATATTGAGTAAAAAGAAGTTATCAGTGGCATTTAAGGATTTCATAAGTTTCAACAGGAAGGAGGTGAGGGAGATACTGATAAAATTTGCTGACATTGAGATTTTTGGAGACATCATTAATAGAGAAATGTATTTTCTATAGTATTGAAAGGAAGAGAGGAGAGATGGCCTCGAGTACCAGAAAAACAAGGATGAGATGAAATTCAGAAGTACAAAATACAAAGTCATGCACTTTTGAAATGTAATAACAATTTTCCTCTAAAATGGGATTTCTTCAGGTGGTAATGACAGAGGGACAGACCTTGTAGAACTGACTGAGCACAGGCCAATTCGATGCAGCCAACAGAGAAAGGCACAGAACATCCTTGAACATCTCATGTGAGATAACTTCTGTATCCCACAGAAGCAAAACTCAGACTAGATTAACTTCAGAGTAGACTACAGAGGAATGACTATGAAATGAAGAACTTCTCTTATGAAAGGAGACTGAAACAGCTTGGCTTGTTAACCTTGCAAAATGAAAGTTAAGTAGGGATTTTACTTGCTTTCTCTAAATACATCAGTGATAATAAACATCCAAGAGATGAAAGTCTACTTGGTGCAAGAATAAAAGGAATTAAACTGGAAGTGAAAAAAATAAATTATTATGTTAGAAATTACAAGAAGGTTTCTGAGAACAAGAGTCTGGAAAAGTGTCCAGTACAAGAGGAGCAAAAACTTTAATTTTAAACTTTGATTAGTTTATTAAATGGGATGTGTAACAACTTGTAAAAACAGAAACTGAACTCATTAATCTATGAAGTCCTTTGCAGTTCCAAGTTTGTATTTGTGTTGAAGATGATGTGAGGTTTATGACATATGATAATAATCCATTTATATATTTAATGGGAACAATCATGGTTGTATGGCCACATATCTGAAGTCCTTTCTTGGAGTACATTGAAATAATTGGCCAAAAAAAATAAATTAAAAGCAGCTTAGTTTGCTGAGTGCACACAATTTGTCATTTAGTCAGTGGTTTGTGCTTATTCATTATCATCATCTGACATTCTCTATCACAGAGAAATTTTTATGGACAAATGAGTTAAAGCAAGAATGACAAGATGCAAAAGAGATCAGAAAATAGAAAGCCTTTTTCTTCTTCTCTTTTATTGTTTGGTTAAGGAGCGTGTCACTGTGATCAGCACCCTTGATAAAGTATGTAAATGTTTAGAGTCGGTTATTCCTGGTCTATTACTTGCACAGTCTTATCATAACAGAAATCTGATAGAAAGTGATGGGGATCAGTTCCCAGGAGGAGAAAGCTTAGAATGACTTTTTGGTTCAAGTAGCACCATGACATTGTTAGTTCTGGCTTAATGACTCTGATGTGGGTTTTGCCTTCAGTTCATTGAGGTATCTTCAACCCTGTTTTCTGTTTTATAATAACTCTGAGGACTCCAAATTGTGCTTGTATCCATTTTAGCATTTAAACAATGTCTTTATCTAAGGTGATCTAAAGATTATTATATTTCTATATAATATTCCTATATTTTCAAGTTACTATTTACAAAGTAAACCAGGTTTGTGTCAAAAGGGAAACTTTTCCAGTTCAAGTGGTTTCATCCAAACAGGGATCAAAGTAGTTTATTTATTTATTAATAGCACAAAACCAACAAACGTTCAGTGAACTATACATTCAAGACCAGTATTGACAATGCAACCCATAAATTGCAATACTAGACACTGTCAAAGTTATTAAATATACAACTATAAATTTCTAAACATTCATCTAATCTCAAAGCATTTTATATAAATTGTGCTCACACACAGGCTAATATTTACATTCACACACTCGCATCCCTCACCAGTTCTGTGGGTTTTGGGCACACAAACCCTCTCCAGGATTCATAACCCTTACTTGCAGTGCCCTCGTATAGCTGGATGCTGCAGATGCTCCAGCTGTGCACGTGTCCATGCTGCTCACTACAACCCCTGATGTAGGTATGGGGAAGAAATCCCCACCAGGTCACAGGTGCACACCCAAAGGGTCCCTGCTCCCTCCCCTATCTGTTCTGTCTCATCAAGGGGCAAGTTCCTCAGAGCACCCCAGGAAGGATGCCCTGGTTTGGGCAGGGTGGTGACACCATGCAAACACTTCTGGCAGGACTAAAACAGATTTTGACAGTTTTTCTATTTCTGTCTGTCTCTTACTCCCCGTTGTTCCCTATAAGTAATGTTTTTAACATGTTTTTTTTCAAGCTGATTGCTATTTTCCAAAAGTACTTTTGGAATTCAACTGGATAATGGTCATTTTCCTGGTTAGCTTTGCTGTTCTGGAACAATGGCACTCAGACACTTTGGGGCATTTCAGCTACAGACACTGCTGCACTCATATTCCTGCCTAACCATAATTTTTTAACCAAGTTGTGTTTCCTGGGAAGCTCCCCCAGAGACTGTAATTGCAATGCTAAATCATAAAGCCTTCTTTAATGAGTGTCTGTCATAAGCAGGCAGCCTGAATTTTATAATAGAGTTGAGTACAAACCGAGAATATTAGGTGTATCATGCTATTCTGAATTCTAGAAATGAATGTCACAAACAATCAGGCAAAATATTATGGCTGAAACAGAGTTGCTTCTATAAAAGTCTGAATAACAAATAATCTGTTAGACAAGTATTGGAGTTCAAAATGTGGAAAGGCAGAGCACTATTTTCTTCTGTAGTTTTCACACGAAATTCTGTGACAGGAGAATTTACCAGTAACTCAGTCAATAAGTAAAAAATGACTTATGCTTTCTGGTGAAAATTCTGACACAAGTAGGCTCTTTAAATTAGATCTTTTTTATGATTATTATGGAGGTTAAGCATCCAGAATCTAATCTGAACTTTTCGAATCTTCATAATATTGTCTATAAAGAGCAAAACAAATAAACAAACACCCCAAGAACAACAAGAACAACCAAAAGAAAACCCCCAAAAACCTAATGGAGAATCATAGAAAAGTTTGTTTGGACTTTCAAACTAAGACCAAAAGAGTGATCCTGAAGGATCATGTAAGAGAATGTTTAATGTTACAGAGTCATCACCCCTTATTTTACCATATTTAGACTTCAATAAGGAGTTCATGTTAGAATACAGAAGATACCTAAACTGTATGTGGTACGGCACTTGGGGACAGATTAACACCTAACTAGTTAGCACAGTAATCTCTAGCAGAAGAACACATTCATGGTTTGGAAGATTAACCTTCTTCCACACACTGGTTTATTAAGACTAGTTAATTTCTTCCACTGAAAATATTCTTCACTACTGCTACTGAGGAGAAAAGAGATTGAGCTAGTGCTTTTTAAGGAGTTACTTGTTTTCCTTAGTTTTTGTGAGTCATTTCCCTATTGTACACTCTTGCCTGCAACAGACTTGCTAACAGCCATCCAATTCAGCCCCAGGGATGAGCCAGACAAATAAACTTTCTTTCTGCTAAGAGTTCTAGAAACTAGTGTCCAGATCCTTTCTTATTTTTGCTCTGTTTAAAAGACCATCCCTTCTGTGTGCCAGATAAATACCTACCAGGCCAATAATATTTTTCTTCTCTTACATCCAGTTCTGCAGTGCTTAGTAAAGTCCTGTTGTCCTTTTATATGTGTAACTCCCACCAAGATCAGGTGAAAATTAAGATTTAATATTTATTCCTTCTCATGACTTGCATGTAAAGTAATTCAGATTAAAACTGTAACATGGTATCTTTCTACCTGTCAAATTATGTCCTTCCTGCAATGATATAATAATTTGTGATTAACTTTTAAGACCTCAGAGACTTTACAATTGAACAGAGACAAGGAGCAAGCTGCTCTTAAGTCAGTAGCGATTTGGGGTATGTAACTCAAAGCTTTTATTTCCTGGAAGACAGAGTTTCCTGTTCATTGAAATCTGTCTTGCAGGAGTTGCAGTTCTTAGCATATTTTTTCTTTATCAGTTGGAGAAAGTGCTGTGCAGTAGTTGTAAGCAAGTGATGCTGGACGTCAAAGCTGGGTCTGTAGTAAACCTATTTATGGAGGGATTCACACTTCAGGCTGGAGGCTCAGGTCTCTCTCAATCTGTTTTCACTTAGGATACTTGATATTCTGCTGGAATTAAGGATTGACTCAAGACTGAAGATTTGAATTGAAATTCAGGATTGAAAACCAACTTAATTAAACTGATTGAAAACAAATTTACATTCAAAAGTGTGTTAAAACTGTGCACTGGTCCTGTTGAGCTTATCAGGGATGTTATACAGCAATTTAGGTATCATCCATACTCATAGATAAGTTAATATATATAACTGGTTTCACTGGTATTAGTAGGAATATAATTATCTTTTTTTCTTTTACAGTTGTTTCATCATCTTTCTATTTTACGTGCTTCTTGTTTAACCTTAGAGCCTGGACTCTGACATGGAGGGACTAAACATTGCTGATGCAGTGCTGCCCTTCTAGCAGGGCCACTAACTATTCCTATGATACAAACTGAAAACAAACATAGTCAGGGACTATTATTGCCCTATTAACCATAAAATACAAGCAGATTGCCTGAAAATAAGTTGCTGTATTAGGACAAGGTAGCCTGACATGAGGGAAAACAACATATAAAACAAAAAAGAAAAAATTTCAAGTTACACAGTCTTCCCTCTCTTATAATAGAAAATTTGGGGTTTTTTTGTTCTCTTGAGCTAAGACTAATGCATGACCTTTTTCAGAAGCTGAGACGTCCTGTCACACTCTCATCAATGAATAAATATCAAGAGGAGCATTGCAGCAATAAAGACTTTTCATGTAAATCTCCATTTGTAGCAATAATGTTGCTTTATCTACTGGAATCAGGATTAAAATGAGATGAAGACAATGTATATTTCATTCTTAATATGATAAATCGTGATCTCTTCTCTGTGGTGACCAGTGACAGGACCCAAGGGAAGGGCCTGAAGTTATGCCAGGGGAAGTTTAGGTTGGACATTAGGAAAAGTTTCTTCACCTGGAGGGTGGCTGGGCACTGGAACAGGCTCCCCAGGGCAGTGCTCACATTCCCAGCCTGACAGAGCTCAAGAAGTGTTTGGACAATGCTCTCAGGTACAGGGTGTGCCTCTTGGGTAGTCCTGTGCACGGCCAGGAGCTGGCCTCAATGATCCTTCCAATTCAGCAACTTAAGTGATTCTGGGATACTTTAAGAAGTCCATGACATTTCTCTTTTTTTTTTGTTCTTACTTTTTTTTTTTTTNTTTTAAAAAGTCTTTTATTTTTTTTTTTTTTTTTTTTTTTTTTTTTTTTTTTTTTTTTTTTTTTTTCTGACAGAGTAATAATGAATTATATATTTTTAAGGAAACAAGATAACAAAGGGAAGAACTATTGTTTCTTTGTCACTTCCTTTAATTCTTTTCTTCAGTTGCTTCTCATATGTGCTAAAGAACAAAAAATGTCTACATTGGTTACAAAATCCCTTTGGGGTGCCCAGCTAAAACCAGTCATGTAGGAAATAGAATAATTAATCTAAAAATATATTTAAAATGAATGGATCAAGTAGAGAATAGGTACATTTTTTGTGACAAAAAATCTCCTGTGACATTTGCATAGAAATGGCCTGAATATATATATTTGGGAATATAACCCACACTGTTCAGCATGAAATGTTTTATTAATCGTAGTTTTTAAAGGCAGTGAACATGGGAGGGGATAGATCAGGAAATAAATAATACATGCTACAGAAATGGCCCTGAGATGAGTAGCTCTTCCCTTTATAAATATTACAAGCTACCCACAATCCCCCAGGTAAGAACACAGTATTCAACATGTTTAATGATGAACAACAACAAAAGAAGAGCATTTTAATTTAGCATGGGAGTCAGTTCCAAGTCTATCAGTTGGCCAGCCTGAGAAGTGTATTACAGTCCTAATATTGCTAATAGTGAATTCCAGTATATTTTTATCCTTCATTACTGGAAACTGACTCTTGCAGTAACAGCTTTGCATCATAATATTGTGGATGAAATTACCTGACATTTTATGAATCATCAATATCAGATTAAAGTGTCGGCATTGAATTTTGTACCATGTTGCCACTTGATACAATAATGGTGTTAATAATACCTGAAATTATGACTTCTTGTTCCCACACAAAAAGGGATAATTTCAGATGGGTGGGAGGGGCGTAATTTTTTTCCTGTATTCCCTTGTTCAAATAAATATTCTTTTGACAATAAGCACGTTATTAAAATAAGCACGTTATTAAAATAAGCACGTTATTAAATTAAATTTAAAATAAAATTTTAAAAGTGTGAAAAGGTGTTGGGGAGGCCTGATGTGGTCCAAACATCCCCATGGTGAAGTATAAGACGAGGCAGTGACTAATTGAGGTGTTCTGATCTTGCTGGAAGGGCTTGAATGCACATTTTAAGCATTGCAATAGCATTGAGAGTAGCTGGCCTAAATCTCTTCCCCAGAGGCTGGCATTAATTGTGTGAACATAAGAGCACTGTTAATGGGTCAGAGCAAAAATCCACCTCGCTCTGTCTCCAGCACTGACCAGCAGCAGGGGCACAGGAGGCGTGTAGGAGCAGGGCAGCATATGGTGCCAGATCCCTGGTATGCTCCTTTGCCAGCAGTGCCTCGTGCCTCTGGGACTGCCTGAAGGGAAGGGGATGCTTTTGTGTTTAATAGAATCCTGTCAGTTTTATGTCATTAATTTATCTCATCCTTTTTTAATCCAAAGAGGCTTTAGGCATCCACAGTGTCTTGTAGCAGCCACATATATGACAAAGTACCTCTACAGCTTGCTTTTAATCTGTTACTTGTTAATTTTGTTTGATGGTCTTAGCATAGATGAGATAGTTTCTACTCATTTGATCCACGCTGTATATACTGGTAGTTTATAGAGATCTGTCATATCCTTTTCTCAGTGACTTCTCTACAATAAAGGTGTTATGTTTAGATTTTTCAGTATTATTGGTCCTCCTACCTGTCTCTCTCTGTATCTTTCCCAGTACTGCTGTATTTTTTTGAAGACAAGGGAATAACAAACTATATTAAAGACTCTGAGGGATTTAAATAGTGGCATTACAATGTCAATTGTTGTTGTTGTTGTTGTTTTCTACTTCTTTCCAAGTAATTCTTAATTCTGCCTGCTTTTGGTAGGCATTAAACACAGAGCAAATAGTTTTGCAGAGCTACCTGCTGTAACTTCAATACTTATTTCCAGTACAGAAATAGCTGCTTCAGAAGCTGTCACAGTGAAAGCAAGATCACTCTGAATGCAGAGTGAAGATTTCTTTCCCACAACTCTACTTCCCTGTCACATCATTTTTACTAGTGAAGCAGAACATGGACAGAACTGCTCTTTGCAGCAGACATAGCCCTACAGATTATAAGATAAATATCTTCAAGGTCTGTTCCTTTGGAGTCTAAGGATTCAGAAAGGAAGATCCAAAATGAACCTTTTGCATCTGAAACAAAGTATAGCAAATAGGTGAATGCATTTTTTGTGCCAGAAGGATGGGAAAGGTAAGCAGAAGCTGCTGAATCACTGAGATGGATGTAAAGAGGTTTTTCCATAGCTATTTTGTCAAAGTAAGAGGAGGAGTCACTGGAGCCAAAGGGACCCAGATAGCACAGTTAGACTTGCCAGAGAGGCAGAGGACAAAAAAGTGGTAGCTCCTCTACCTTCTCTCAAAGAGAAGATGCACATATTGCTACTCTGATCCTGGAGACCCTATGAAGTGGGACAGGTACTGCAAGTGGAGAGCCAAATGTGTCATGATGGAGCCCCCCTTCTCCTGCCAGCAGCAGCATGCAGTGTCATATTCAATGACTTCCTTTAGATGTGTCAACCAAATATGAAATATGAGAATCTTTATCCAAAGAAACATCAAGGAGGTCTTTTCGAGCACAAAACAAAAGGGTATTTGATGATGGTGGTACACACTATTACCTGGATGATTTATCCATGACAAGGACAGAGGCTGACTGTTTTATGATATTGCTGGGAAGATTTACAATTTATTCACTCCATGGGGTATTGAAAACTGTCACTGATAGTGATCTTTCAACCTCAAAGTCAGGGTTTCTCATCCAAAATTCCGCAACTGAAGAACATTAGTACCGAGAAATTAATCTCATGTTTCTTTGTATAGGTACAGTTTAAATTTGAGACATCTGAACAGAAGTGTAGGCACACACGCGTAGCTCACTCTCTGGATGGACAGCCACTCAGCAGAGCCCCATGAACAAACCCAATCAGAGAGCCAGGGGGCAGCTGTTGCCATGTAACACCGTCCCTGGGCTGAGAGATATGTCAATGCCTTCTAGGAAGAAGCTGAAGACCAAGTAAGGTACTCCACGGTGCCTAAAACAAATTCACCCCCCCCCATACTTGCGATATTAAATACCAGTCTTAGCCTATATGTTCTGAGGACATTAGATAATGATCCAACTTTCTAGATGTTTAGTGTATGATTTAAATACATTGAGAGATACATTTAATCATGGCTGATGTGTGTTTGTTTTCCTGCTTGGCCGTTAAGTCATCACTCCTCAGATTGTGGATTTAATATAGGTCCTGTGTGTTTTATTTACAGCCTTGGGCAGAAGTTTTGCATGTACTTGTTTTTCTCAAATGGTATTTCTGTCTGTTTGTAGCAAACTAAATTGCACCCCCAGTCATCTGTCAGAGGAATCTTTCCCTAAAAAACAAGGACTCTGTTCACTATGTCTCTATTGATTATGTGGCAATTTAGACACATAGCTTACCTGCATGCACATTCCTTTAGCCATCTGGTTTTGGTGTCTTCATTTTGAATTGAGTCTACTCCTCTGATCTGGCTTCCTGCCAAATCCTTCTTTTTCCTGTTTTTTTCAGTTTGCACCATTGACTTAATAGCAGCACCTGTTTTACTTCTCTACAGAGAATGGCATCCACAGTTCCAAATCATCAATATTGTGATGTTAGTCTCAAATTCAGTTTGAGACACCAAGTTTAACTCAGCTATAGCTGAAGTTCAACAGCTAATTCTATATTAAAAAATACTGCAGACAAGCCTCTACCAGCTTGTGAAGGGTGGCACACACACATGCACCCAGAGTAAAACCACATTCTGATGACATTCATGCAATTCAGTTTGACATCAGGTCCTCATGCATTCTCTGAAATGCTAACATGCTGCTCTATTCCAGCTGGGCGCTGGGGTCCGCAGCGGGGACCCAGGAGGCTCAGNTTCTTATCTTCTCCAAGGCAGAGCCACTGGGGCTCTGTCCACCCCCACGCTGCTCAATGAGCCAACTGCAGCTGCAGTCAGGTCAGACCATTAGGGTGACCCTGTGTGGCCAGTCTGGGACTTTTAGGGCCTGTCCTACATCAAATGGTCTTGGCAGCCCTTATGTGATGTTATTTCCAAGGACCCCAGCTTGGACTTGACAGCTGGAATTCTTCCAGGAGATATTCCCTTGCAAATCCAGGAATGGGTGTGAGAAAGGAGGTAGAACTTGCTTTTCCCTGTGTCCCATTAGCACTGAGTTATTTTACTATTATTTCATCAGTCCTTTCAGGATCCCTTTCTCTAACCCTTCTGTCTTTGTGAATTCCATTAACACACCAAATGACAAGATGTTAAATGTGCATCTTGGGTCTGAGCTGGTTTGTTTTGCTTCTTGCTCTTTGTTTATCTCTCTAAAGTTGATACCAAATCTCGTTCAAGAGTTGGCCTCATTTATAAGCACAGAAAAATTATCAGATTGTGAATTAGGTAGAAGAGTAGGGATACTGTTCAGAAAATTACTTCTGTTTAGACATTTATGTTGACGTCCACATTTACTTTGGATTAAAATTCATGCTGGGAAAGTCATTTTCCTTCCCAGTCTTGAGACTCTTCCTGCTAATAACATAGATATTCAGATTTATGCTGACAAGCAAGCCAAATATTTTACTTTCTCCAGCTTACTTGTCTGGAAAAAGTGCCTTCACAAAATTTGTGGTGGAAAAATGTTTCTTCTTTGAAAATTTGAAGCAACTTTTAGACTTTATAAGCTCTCTACTGTTCAATATTTTCTTGTAGGTATATTCCTGTGAATATTTTTATTTAGTCTATGTTCCAAAAGGAAGGAAAAGCAAACAAAAACATTTCCTTAGCTGTCTGCTTAGGCAACTGAACTAGTTTTTGCACAGTACCAGCATGATAACAATAAGCCAAGGAAAATACAAAGACTGATAAAGATAAGCATCCTATCAAGGGTCTTGTCAGTAGTACAGTCCAAAGCTGAAGGCAGGGGAAGACTTGTGGTAAGAGAGGAACACAGAGCAGAACATGGAGAAATAACAGGGCATAAGAACCTCACAAAAGGAGAAGCAAGGAAGAAGCTTGTTGGAATCACATCTCCCTGTTTGTTTTTTGGTTTTTGTTTTTTTTTTCATGGATTTGTACAAGGGGAAACACTCCTTTTCTCAGAACAAAAGTCATGAACTTTAAAAGTTACATAGGCAGGTATTTCACCTCTCATATTCATGGTTTTGTGTGCTCCTCAAGAAAAAACACAAGAGGAAATGTTGCAAAAAGCATTATTTATGAGGGTTCCATGGTGTCTGATGCTCCCCAAAATGAAGACGCATGATTAATTTTTGTTGCTAAGAAAATTTGTTCTTTCAACTTGCTTTTATGTTCTGGAAAGTCAGCTAAAGGATAAAAAAAGTGGAGTTTGTGGGATAAAGCCTCAGTACAGTAAAATCCATTATATCTAAAAGGAGATATGGAAAGATCAAAGGAGGAACTAAATGTGTCCTGAAATACTTCTAAAGGTGGCTCACTTAGGAATTATTGATCATCTCAGGATAGAAGTGGAAAATTGGCCATCTTTTACTGAGAGAATTGAAGAAGCTGTTGCAAAGGTGGAAGAGCAGCAAGTCTTTCACTCTATATGTAGGTTTACATGCTCATAATTGCTATGGTCATTAGCAGTTTCTTTAATTAGTGTATGAATTAGACAGTACCCTGCCAGTGGTGTTTTGAGGTGCAATCCATTTTATCCAGAGCTGACATTTTTAGTTCTGCTAGTGTTCTGAAATACAGAGATCTCCTTTGTTTTCTCCTTTGTTTTATTTTACTTTCTAAAATATAAAGCACACTTTGCTGCCTTTCATTTATACCTCATTTTGTAACAAATTTAAAGAACAGCTTTCTGATTTGGAACATGAAAATCACAAGGACTGGAAGAGATAACAGGTGTAATAACATAGCTTGTAAAAAATTGCAGAGCTTTGACATATATGTATAAATGGAGGTATGTACAGAAATACATATAAATAGCTACGTGTATGTTACATATTATATATTATATTATATAT